>APFE031757216.1:1209-23349 GCA_000404065.3 Pinus taeda | reverse complement strand
AGTCCCGAAACTCTACAGGAAGCTCTGTGTCCTACAGGAAAGCCCCGAAACTCTACAGGAAACTTCCTGTAGAAGGTTGCGACGGCCGAGATAAGTTTCAAGTGAAGATCTAAACGACGGAGGAGTGGTTTGAATGCATGCATGCCACTGATGGCACCTCTGCACATCGCCATTATCGTCTTACACCCTCCTCATCGCCATGCAAGCCAAGATACCTGCAGCAGCACAACAAATAATCAGTTCTCATGAAGAAACAATCGTCAAAGGGAAATCGGGCACCGAGAGCCATACCATACCCACGCTATGCATCAGAAGCGCCGGGATCATGGAAGAAGAAGAAGCTAGGGCCGCCAGCATGTAGCATGCACACAAGAAGGAAGGACTGTGACAAGACCCCTCGCGGGGATCCTGCAGCAGTCCAACATGCTCGAGTGAAGACTGTCCACAGCACCGCCACCTAAGAAGAAACGCGGGCGCATAAATGTGAGCCAGCCACTCCATCGCCAGCATCCTGTAGCACACGTCATGAAATAGCAAGCCTACGGGAATGTGCGGCCACACGCAGAGGGCGATCCAATGTTCAAAGGTTGGAAATCAATTGCAGACGTGCGTAGGTAAGTGCTCGAACCCTTCTCTCCATCAAACTGCATGATTAGCTTTGATTTGCTTTGCATGGCGTAAAGGTGAATGATTGAGCGGCCGTACGGCCAGTGACTAGCCACGTCGGTTAGTGAAGGGATGGTTAGCGGATGAGGTGGCAGCCACGATAGGAGAAACAACAGCCCGCACGTAAGGATCAATCCCGTCAACCGTGCAAGCAGAGCTTAACCAAAAAGGCGGCGGCAGATTTGTGGGAATGAATGCAGTGGTAAGGGGAGGTGCAGGCTAATGATGAGTGACATCATCCAACGGTCCGGCGGGGACAGCTCACCCCCGCGCCACGAGCTGCGCCGATTCCAAATCTAATCGGCTCATTTAAATAAATATCTCTGCCACCCTCACCTCACAACTCGAAGAGCTTCTCTGCTTACCTCTGCATGTTCATACGCCAAGCTCTCGGCTAACTGAACTCTGGTAATGCATCTCTCTTGCTGACCAACCATCGTTCTCTTCGAAGCTTGCGCACAGTCTACAGGAGCAGTCTCTACAGGAACGTAGATTCTACAGGAAGTTGAAGACTGCACGTAAAAAGGTGGCGGAAAGGAGGTAACCCTGAAACTCCCTTGTAATTGACTTTCAAAGGTGGCAAGGTCGTTTTTCACAGTTGGGTCATAAAAATCCTTGAGTTGTTATGCCTATACTATCGCTCCTACAGGATAGTGATATGATTCGGCTGTAGTGTTTGCGTGCTCTGTCCATAAAACCGCACTCCACTTATATTCACCCCCTGTAGTCCAAACCACCGGTTCATCATGCCTGGTGGGTTCATCAGACGCGAGCCCACCGATGTAACCATATTGAGAGAAAACCAGGCAGTGGTTGACATTTTTGCACAAGCACAGTGGATGCCTTTTTGTGAAAAGTTGCAGGGATACGATGAGGAAGTGGCCGAGGAGTTCTTGCGGGGCCTGAAGCCAAAATCCGACGTCCTTGCCACAGTTAGATTCAGAGGACTAAGCCTTAAGGTAACACCGCAGTCGATCAGTCGAATCACGGAGCTTCCCATGGGTCTTCCGTGGAACAAAGATGAACGGAAACAGAGTCAGCAAGCGAAGAAGGAATTCTTTCCCCCCAACGAAGAATTCTCTGAGGACAAGAATGGAGTACGCAGGGTTAGTTTGACACCACCTTAGAATGAGGTCAGCCTACAAATCATGAGGTATATCACCTGTGAGGGTCGTCACATCATTGTGTATGCATATCATTTCAGACTGCTCACTGAATTACAATACAGGATCAATCTTCCTGTAGAGCAGAAATTGGGCCTTCCCTATTTCTTGTTGCAATCGTTGATGGAGTGCGCTACCAAGCTGAGGGATGGCGTTCTAGAGCAGGTGGCCCACCATGGGCTGATCAAATTGCTGGTAGAGGATGCACTGCATTCCTACAAGGTCCCCCTCTCGTGGGAATCCTTCCGAAATTTAACCCATGAAGGGGACGTAAAAACGCTGCTGGAAGAAACAGGGACGTCCAGTGGAGAAGAGCAAGAAGCAGTAGCCAAAGAGAAAAAGAATGCTCGCTCCAGTGCCTCGACTACTGTGAAGAGGGAGAAGCACAAAGAAAAAGGTGTTGAGGAAGAAGCTGACTCTCCCATCCTGTCAGCAAGAGAATTGAGGACGAAAGGAAGAAGGGACAAAGCTGGAGCAGGCCATGCCAGCCCAGTTACGTCTCCAGCACCCACCAGCAAACAAAGAGAGAAGACTCCAGCAGCAAAACAAACAAAAAGCAAGACACCTGTCCCTACAGGAAAAGTCAAACAGGCTCCTATAGGAAGCCCACAAACGGCTTCTACAGGAAGCCCGAGGACAGCGTCTACAGAAAAGACAAAGTTAAAAGAGAAGAAGGCGGACGTTCTGGCCAGGGAGGCAGTGGCTGTATTAGCTGGCCTCAGTACGCCACCTGTGCAGAAAGGGAAGAGGAAGAGAGATCCTCCTCTCTACTTCAAATGCCCGAGAAGTACGAGGATAAAAACCGGGAAACCACGGGCACCATCCAGCAGCCCAATTATCATCAAGGACACCCCTGTTTCTCCCAAAGAACGATCCCCTGCTTCTCCCAAAGCACAGTCACCTGTTTCTCCCGAAGTTCGATCACCCGAAGCAAAATCACCCGTTTCTCCCAAGGAACGATCACCTACTTCTTCCGATGAGAAATCACCCTCCAAGGTTACAGTCACCTATGAAAAGGGGAGTCCGAGGAAGAATACGTGGCAGGAAAGAATAGACCTGATCGACGAGAAAACACGGCTACGGCAAGCCGAGAAGGTCCTACAGGATATGCTGACTCGGCTACAGGAAACAGAGCAGAGAGAAAAGGAGGGTCCCTCGTCACCAAAGAGGGATGAGCCAGAACCTCCCGGGGAGGAAGAAAAAGAGCATATCCCTGACCCTACCCCTTCACCCAGTTTGAATTCCTACTACAATTTCTTGGAGGCGGGAAAGATCATCCCGCAAAAATTTACTGTACCATTATTTATTGCATTAGAAGAGGAAAAGGTCCCGTCTCACACATGGATGCAAATCGCCAAGTCTAAGGGCGTAGCTGACATAGGACCTCTACAGGACTAGCTCAAGGAGCTCAGGAGTGAATTTGCAATGGCTAAACATGTGGCCAATTGCCAGCAAACGTTCCTACAGGAAGAAAATCAGAGGTTGAGTTTGCAGCTGAAAGAGCTGAAGGCAGGAGCATCGACATCCTCCAACGTTGTCGTGCAAGAACAGCCAAGCACAAAGGAGGTGCCCTCCAGCCTTCAAGAGACCATAGTGCAGCTACAGGAAGAACAGCAGCAAGCCAAGATTGCAATGCAAGCACTCCAGGAGCAGTTGCAACAAAAGGAAACACAGTTGGCTTGCATGGCCAGCTGGGCCATCGAAGCAATTCAATGCAGGGCACCTGCAAGATCCTATGCGGTATTTTTAAAGGATCAATGGCTGCAATACCAAATAAACACCCTGGCACAGAGAGGTATGATAATTCAAAGCCCACTCCAGTTTTCCGAATTATGCAGTACTAGTTCAGCAGAGGACAAAGCCAAATTGGCAGAGCTCTACCTTCACAACTTGGCCTTGCCTAATGAGGTCTCATGGGATCCCAACATTGCCTTGGGTGACATGCAATTGATGGCATTGGCCTCGTGGTTAAACCATGAGGACCAAAGAGAAAACGAAACAAAATCGGTCATGAATCGAGAGGTGAAGGAGCCACTGCTAATTAGGCCAGAAATAGAAGACCCGGTGACCCTCATCTCGACACATAAACAATTGGCTACAGACCCCACAGTTTCTCTCAGGTGGATGGACGAACAGGCTCAAGCTATTGCCCACTTTGAGGATATGGAAAGGCTGTTGGGGGACAGTGCTGCTCATGCTTGTCAACGTAGATGGAATACCCTGGGCCACAGCTTACAAATCCGAGAATACCACACACCTATCCGGATGAGGGAAGCTTTGGCAAGGGTTGCCCTTTACAAGAAGTCAGTGCAAAGCCTCCAAGCCAACTGGATTGACCTTAAACTCAGCCCACCACTACTGTTGGGTCTGACCGAAGGAAATTCAAAGGAAAATGATGGTCAACAATGGGCAGAGGTGGATAGGATAGCAGGATTTCAGACCCACAGAGAGGATACTACCACTGAGCCTTGGGATGCCCGCGAAGCAGTGAGGGCCCTGAAGGATGAGGACTTGGATTGAGTTGCTCAAGGATGAGCAAATGGTTCAGCTGGGGGGTGATGATGAGCCCCAATTTTGGTACAATTTGGGCTCATTTTGGCCTCTTTTACTTGCTCAAACCATTCATCTTTATTTGCTTATGCATGCATTTCTTAGTTTATTCATGTTGTTTGTAGGAGGAAGGTTAGACCCTTCATCTATGTGACTAATGCATTGTGATTCCAGGTTTTGGCATTAAAAAAGGGGAACAAAAAGACAACGTAAAAAGAGTAAGGAGACATAAGGTGGCACTGCTGATTTTGTGGAAGGATGTCCACAGTATTGGGACATTCCTCGTGATTCCCACTGAGAACTCCGAGCTCCAATCAATCTCCCCTCCGAGCCTCAGAAGTAGCCAGCTGTCCTACAGGAACAGCAGTCATCAACTGTTGACTGCCTCACAAAGCCACAGTTACACTTCAGTTGGACAGCCGAGCTCCTAAAATCAAGGTTACTTGGCGGATCATCACTTTTTTGTATAAATATGGGGGCCGTAGCCTTAGATGGTTGTTGAATCTCTTGGGTTATCATATCATTTTGGAATCAGTCCAGTTTTGTTTCCTTTTTCTGTAAGCCAGTTTGGCATGACGTTGAAGTATTAATAAAGATGACAGTTTGTGATCGATTCCTGAGTTTTATTAGGAGACTATAGCTCTCAGGTTAAGGCCCAACCTGAGAGCCATAGATCCCCTCTGTTGTAGTGTTTTTTCCATTTCATTTCCAACACTTTGAGTTTCGTTTACACAAGCAATTCGAATGACAGTTTGATAATTTGATTCTCTTCTGAGTTAGATAGATTTTGCTCATGGTACGATTTATTTCACTTGCTTAGTGTAGCAGAGAATATATAACATCCATTGGAGCTCCAGCAAAAACGGTTGTGAAGGCTCACTGCCATCTCTTTTGAAGATTGGGGTGCAGCCCATAGCAGACCACCAAAAACACGCATTACCTTGTTTGATATAGTTATGGTTTGGATTTAGATGCTTCCTTGTCATTTACACTCATCACATATCTCTTCATCACAACCCCATACATATTTCTCCTTGCGTTTTGGGATTACTATTCAAAGAGATCATTGCACACTTAATGTAGGTTGATTCATTTCTGGTTTGGTAAACAGTTTTGATCATTTGTTTCATTTACACTCTCCTCCTTCTCGTTTGATTGCCATCCTTTCCATTTTGACCCTGCATGCAACCACGTTTCCTTGACCTACACTACATTCTGTCCTTTCTTAAAAAGTCTCCCACTCCTCACGTGGCTTCATTCCTTGACCTTTCACATACATCACTCCAACACACTCCCTACACCCGTTTCCCATCTCATCCTTCCACTCCTGACCCATCACCAGCCTGATCCCTACCTCACACTTCCCTTCCTACCCGTCCATCACCTTTCCCTCACTTCAATCCTTCACGGTAGACCATCCTGTAGTAGTTTAGAGACATCCTGTAGCAGTTTAGAGACATCCTGTAGAAAACCCTGAGTATCCTGTAGGATCCCCTGCAGACATCCTGTAGGAGGTCATTCACGCGGTTGCCGAGCTTCTGAACGTGGAAAACCTCTGTGGATGAATGCCAAGGGTCCAGAGGGACCTCACCTAGTCTCCCCAACCTGTCCCACGCTTTCCTTCCTTCTCCATCCAATCTGCACAACCAAACCCTAATAAGTACAAAATCACAATCATTCCACCTACTTAATGAAAAAGTACAAAAACATGTCTTTTATAATGCCAGTAGTTTAGATCCATGCAGTTCCACTTATTAGATGTAGTAGCAGCATTGGTAGAAGTCTTACTCATCTTCACTGCTTTATAGGGATTAAACTAGTTAAATTAGGGTTTCCTAGGTTTACATGCTTTGATTTACTTTTAGTTCATTTTTGTCAAGTAGCTTAGTCTCCTTTGAGCTAGCTTTCGTCCATCATTGATAAAGCTTCTTCTGTGAGCCTATAGAAGTCGGCTTGAGCCCTAGCGGACTTGTGGCAGCTGACCAAGTGACAGCTGCGACAAGAGCTAGTACTTGTGCATATAGCACCGTCGCTTCCAAGTTTGTACGAACAACCGGGTTGATAAAATGAGAGACAGGAAGCCTCAGGAGTTGTAGAATTATTGCTACAATACTGGAGCTCACCAATATATAAGGTGTGCATATACAAAAGATGCCTTTTATATATGTGTAGCTTCTATATATGCATGTGTATATAGAAGTGTGCATATACATAAATCACAAATATGGAGAAATGCAAGTACATTTATGAAAATCGACTTCTATATATGTATTTGCGTATCTATATGGATATACAAAGGTCCACACAAGGAATAAGGTTTCTATATAGAAATGAAAGCCATATTTCATATATGTACATGTACAAAAGTTGGGCATATACAGAAGCCATTTCTTCCATATATATGTGCATATACAAAAGATGACCTCTATATATGTGCAACATCTATATATGAGCGTATATATGGAAACGTACATATGCAAAATATGGTTTCTATATATGCATAACTTTTGTATATACAATTTTTTCATATATTTACATAGATATGGAAGCATGCATATATGGGAGATGGCTTCTATATATGTACATAGATATGGAAGCATGCATATATGAAAATCACACATATGGAGAAATGAAAGCTCATTTTATGAAAGTTGACTTCTATATATGTACGTGTATATCTATATGCATATACAAAGGTCTACACATGGAATATGGTTTCTGTATAGATATGGAAGTCATGTTTCATATATGTGCATATACAAAAACTGCACATATACAAAAGTTATTGCTTACATATATGTATGCATATACAGAAAATGGCTTCTGTATATGCACAATTCCTATGTATGCACATATATATAGAAGCATGAATATATGAAATATGGCTTCCATATATGTGTAACTTATATATATGCACATTTTCCATATTTGCACATAGATATGGAAGCGTACATCTATAAAAGATGTATTACGTATATGCCCAAGTTTTGTATATGCACATAGATATGGAAACATGCATATACGAAAATCAAATATATGTAGAAATACAAGTGTATTTATGAAAGTTGACTTTTATATATGTATTTTCATGCATATATCCATATACAAAGGTGCACACATGTAATATGGTTTCTATATGGATATTGAAGGCATCTTTTATATATGCACACTTCCTAATATATGTGCATATTTTGTATGCACATATATATGGAAACGTGCATATACAGAAAATGGCTTCTGTATATGTGCAACTTCTATATATGCACATATCTATATATGAAACTCATCTTCCATATATGTGCAACTTATGTATATGGACATACATATGGAAGTCATCTTCAGTATATGCATACTACCATATCTATGTGAATGTACATAAGTTGTGCATATATAGAAGTTATCACTTCCATATACATGTGCATATACAAAAGATGGCTTATGTATATGTGCAAATTTTGTATATTCACGTATATATGGAAGCGTTCATATATGGAATATGGCTTCCGTATTTGCATAACTTTTGTATATCCACAACTTCTATATATGCACATATATATGGAAATGTGCATATACAAAAATCACAATATGCATAAATGTAAGTGCATTTACGAAAGGCGACTTCTATATATGTACATGCATATCTTTATGCATATATAGAAGTCCACACACTAGTACAAATGGGGCAAAACTCTGATGGCTATTAGTCGTATATGTGACTTACTGGTGTCACTTATTTAACACATCGGTGCTTATCAAATTGTCGCCAAAATTTTGTCGAATAATCGATAGTTTAGTTACCATCGAATGTGCAATGGTATAGATATTGATTATTCGACACATAAAAAGACCGAAACAGTCATTAAAAAACTAACGTTTATAAGTCAGTTTTGTGACACTAAAACTCATTAGATATCCGATGGATAGAATGTCAAATATCCATCAGGTCATGCACCAGTATGCAGTCGGATATTCAACACATAGGTCTTTTTTCTGATGGAGTAAAGTGACGTTGAGGTGTGTTAGGCCCCTATACTACTAGTGTAACCCCTTATTGTTATTAGTACAACCCCCTTATTATATTGTTGTGCCCATGTAGTCCCCATATTGTTGTTATTGTTCCCCATAGAATCCCACTATTGTTATTATTGTGCCCTTACATTATTATTGTTATGTCGGCTCTGATTATATTATGACCCCTTAGACTCCTATATATAGAAAGGAGGTCTTGTCATTTGTATCATCCAAGAGTTATTCATTTGTGTAATGTCAAGGAGGTTGCCCCCTCGAAGAGGTTGAATTCTAAAGCATTGATCTATATTTTCTATCTTTTGGTGAGTTGGTTTCATAACGATATGATGCAGTAGCATAAACCCAAAATTTTGTTGCAGATGCACTCTCAAGAAAGGATGAGGATTTGGAAACATTGTTTTGTGCTATTTCTATTATCCAACTAGATTGGATAAATGAAGCAAGGGATGAATGGAAGAAGGACGAAGAAGTGTGGCCACTCATTCAAAAGTTACAGAAGATCCCAATTCAAACAATATTGCGAGAACTTGAAGAGGAAGGAAAAATCATATTGGAACTTGGAGTAGTCACAGAAACAAGAAATTGAGAACTACGAAAGCGATCAATTTCAGAGTATCTCATAAAGTGGAAGAACTTAATCGCTTAATATTCCACATGGGAGAACAAGAATTTTATACAAAAGCATCAAGAACTACTCAAGCATTGAGGACAACACTTTTTGAAGGAGACAGGCATGTTAAGCCCCTATACTACTAGTGTAACCCCTTATTGTTATTAGTACAACCCCCTTATTATATTGTTGTACCCTTGCAGTCCTGATATTGTTACTATTGTGCCCCATAGAAGCCCACTATTGTTATTATTATGCCCTTACATTATTATTGTTATGTCGGCTCTAATTATATTATGACCCCTTAGACTCCTATATATAGAAAGGAGGTCTTGTCATTTGTATCATCCAAGAATTATTCATTTGTGTAATGTAAAGGAGGTTGCCCCCTCGAAGAGGCTTATTTTTAAGGCGTTGATCTATCTTTTCTATCTTTTTGTGAGTTGGTTTCATAACAGGGTGTAAGGTAATCAACAACATAAGTAAATTGTACAATAGAAGTGTTGTCACTCCGATGCTTTCAAGCCGATGGTGAAGCGTAAGATATATGACATACGGGAGTTCTATCTGATGGGAGTGTTAAGGTATCGATCCTTACATCCGTCGATTCTATCGTCGAGTATACAACGAGTACTCCAACTGATAGTCGTTGAATATCCGATGGAGTCCTATTTTTTTTAAAAAGACTAGTTCGTCGAACATTCAATGGAGATATGCATTTAAAATATATTATTATATATTATATATTATATATATAGTACTATTTCAAGACTATAGAAGTGACATCAGTCTGTGGTTGTCTTCCATTTTGTCTCAACTTTGCTGTCTCTTTCTCTCCTCCCTAGTGACTCTGGTTAATTTCATCTCAACTTCATTGTCTTTGTATTTCTCTGCATGGAGAGTGAGGGAGAAATGAAGCGTAAACTCAAACATATTATGTAGAAATCAAGCATAGGTGTAAGGATCGATCCCTGACGTGTACGTACTGGATCATCTTAAGTTTGGCCCACTTAATTGGTTTATCTAAAGGATTTTAGGGTTCTATCACCAGTGAAAATTTGACAGATTATGGGTTTTTATTCATGGTTATGGGTGTTAGATATGGAAGCATGCATATATGGAAGATGAATTCTATATATATGTGCATATACAGAAGTTGCACATATATGGAAGATGAGTTCCATATATATGTGCATATATAGAAGTTGCACATATTTGGAAGCCATCTTCCATATATTCACACACACACATATATATGCACATATACGGAACCCAACTTTTGTATATGTGCAACTTCTATATATGCACATATATAAGGAAACATGCATATATGAAAGATGGCCTCAATGTCCATATAGAAACCATATTCCATGTGTGGACCTTTGTATATGGATATAGATATGCAATTACATATACAAAAGTCAACTTTCAAACATACACTTGTATTTCTACATATGTTTAATTTTCGTATATGCATACTTCCATATCTATGTGCATAAAAAAAGTTGGACATAAACATAAGCCATATTCCATATATGTACACTTCCATATCTATGTGCATATATGGAAAATGTGCATATATATAAGTTACTCATATACATAAGCTATATTTTGTATATGTACGCTTCCATATATATGTGCATATACAGAAAACATGCATATACATAAGCCATTTTCTATATATGCACACATATATGGAAGTGATAACTTCTATATATGTGCAAATTTTGTATATGCAAATATATGAAATATGACTTCCATATCTATATATAAACAATATTCCATGTGTGGATCTTTGTATATGCATATAGATATGAAAGTACATATGTAGAAGTCAACGTTCATAAATGCACTTGCATTTCTCCATATGTGTGACTTTTGTATATGCACGCTTCCATATCTATGTGCATATACATAAGTTTTGCATATACGAAAGAAATCTTCCATATATGTATGCTTCCATATCTATGTGCATATATAGAAAATGTGCATGTATAGAAGTTACGTAGATACGAAAGTCATCTTCCGTATATGCTCACTTCCATATATACACTCATATATAGATGTTGTGCATATATATAAGTAATCTTCAGTATATACACACACACACACACACATATACATATATGTGGAAGTAATGACTTTTGTATATGCACATATAGGAAAGGTGACTTCCATTTATATATAGAAACTTAATTCCATGTGTGGACCTTTGTATATGCATATAGATATGAAAATACATATATAGAAGTCAAATTTCATAAATGTACTTGAATTTATCCATGTGCGATTCATGTATATGCACACTTCCATATCTTCGTTCATATACAAAAGTTGAGAATATACGGAAGCCATCTTTTGTATATGTATGCTTCCACATATATGTGCATATATTGAAAATGTGCGTATACAAAAGTTATACATATACAAAATACATTTTCCGTATATGTACACTTCCATATACACATGCATATATAGAAGCTACACATATATAAAATCCATATTCTATATATGCACACCTTATATATATGCACATATATATGTAAGTGATGGCTTCTTTATATGCACAACTTTTGTATATGCACATACATATGGAAACATGCATATATGGAAGATGGATTCTGTATATTCAAAAATTTTGTATATGCATACCTTTCTATATAGAAGTTGTACATACATAGAAATTTGTGCATACAAAAGTTGTGAATATATAGAATCCATCTTCATATATGCTCACGGGGTAAAATCTAGTTGAATTGAAAAAGTATAGTCCATTCAAAAGAACTCTATTACAATCCACTAAACTAACGAAGGTGATAGTGAAAAAAATATGAGCATGATATGGCCTTTGAGTTTCCATTTGTTGTTAACCCAAGTGGTGATGGATTTTTCGATGGAAAGATGCCACAAATCTTTCTAATAAGCATGTTATCCCACATATATTATAAATATTCTTAGATTTGATTAGAGAAAATCTCATATTTTAGGTTTATGGAAAGTTTGTGTAACAAATTTCTTAGTTTTTTTTTTTGAGATAAGATCTAAGTTGCCATTTATTTTTTTGTTCTCCATCTATTTTTGGACCTAAAGAATGAATGTTGGAATTTGGAGATTGATTTAGAGATTGATCTCTGGAAATAATCTTGCTGTAAGAGGGAGTACTACTCCCTCCGCTAACATTTTCCATAGGAAGAGCATTAGAAAAGGAGAATATTAGGTGCCACAATTAGGGCTTTTAGAATCTCGACTAGGGTTTTGCAGAGCTCACTTCTTATCTTTGATATATTTGTTACTTAACATGGAAATTGAAATACTTTATTTATGGTTGCAACCGTTATTTTTTTTTGTTATTAATATTTCTTTTTTAAATACCAAATATCAACTCTATGAGCATGGAAATAATTTCACATCTCCATCATAGTGCATTGTAATACCAATAATATTTTAAATATCACTTATAAAATCCATGTTTAATAGTGAAGGAATTACACCTCCCTTATATTAAAAAGTAAAAAGTACTTATGGCAAAATATATATATTATTATATATAATAATATATATATATATATATTAATATATATATATATATATATATATATATCTATCAATCTCTTTATCTCATATATAAATTTGATGCAAATTTATGTTTCATTTGATGTTAAATTTATGTTATTTGGGGTGGCATAAAGTATTTTATTTATGACTAATATTGACAAATGTTTTTTCCTTACTAGTATTTATGTTTGTTATTGGATTTATTTATTTATTAACATTTTTTAATGTAGGTAATATTTTACTTATTTTAATGCAATGTTACAAAACATCATATCCACCATAATGGACTATACAACACCTTTGAGGGCAATTAAAACTTTAGATAATTTGATTTATAAAAAAATCAATATGACATTTGTTTTAAGCATAACAAAGAATATAAATAATTGTATATTTATTCTAACAACTTTTCTATGTTAGAAAATAGAAATATTTTAAACTATTTTTCTCAAAATGAAATTAAAATATCATCAAACATATTTATAAAATAAATTATGTTTCGAGACCTTTTAATTTCATAAAAAATCTTGCTATAGTTTAAAAAAATTTCCCCTATTTATTTTATTCATTCCACTCAAATAAAACCGATACACAACAATTCAATCTAGATATTAATGGAGACCATGCATACCAACTTTTTGTTGGGTTGTGTTATATTCTTTCCACATGGTTAACATGGGGTTTGAAGGGCACCACGTAACCCCACTTTATGGGGTCCGGGGTAGCGCCCCGGAAAATTTTGGTTTTGGACCCTATGTTAGGTTGGGCGGACCCATCTATGGTTTTGTGCATGATTTTCGCACATGTTTTTTGGACACGATGGTTTTTAGTCCATGGTATTGGATGCTTCGGCATGTATAAATATGTATTGTAATATTGAAAGGAACATAATGGAAAATCAAGTTGGTAGTCTCGGTTTTGGGATCCAGGGGAAAATCTTTGTGTATATGTGTTATGATCTTGCATTGTTTATTTTCTGTGTTTTAGAATTCGTATGCAGGTAATTTCTATACGGGGTTAAAACCTACATTTGGTATCAGAGCTGTTTTGGCTTCAAAGGGACGCTTTTGTTGCCAAGGGTTTTATTGGCCTGGTGAATGAAAGAGATTTGATTCACTGCACTCATGGAGGTCTGGATCTGGAGATTTGAGGTAGCATGGTTATGAGATTGCTATATTACTAGTGGTCGAATTGCGATACAGTTCTCACGTATGCATTACAGAGATTGATGTTGATCTGGGCACAGATCAAATCTAGGTGCAAGTGGTTGGAGAGCGGATCCATAATGTGGCAGGCCTGAGCTGCATAGATTTGAGATCCCAAAAAGGGTTTCAAGGCCATGATTATATGAAATCGATGATGCATGCGGTAAATATGAAGGGCGATTGCAGCGGAACGGTGTTGATATGGAAGTGAATGTGTAAAGTTGAGGGTTATGTCATTGTTTTCAGATTTGTAACATGTTTGAAGTGATGACAACGACAACTGCGATAACTGTGGTTGGGTCAAGAAACCTCAGATTTTCCTAGAGTAATCGGGGAAGTTGTGGCATTAGCATTCCAGATTGCAATGCGGGTGATGCCCTGATCAACGTCATTTTTGATGTAGAAGAAGGTTAACAAGATTTAGAGCCTGTGGCGTAATGTTGATAGTCCGCTATTGGAAGTCGTTGCCAGGTGGGCAACGATTGAAGAGATAATCGTGAAGAGGAAATCCATGGCTGAGGTATCGACGATAGAGGAGGAGGAAAGAAGGATGAGTGGGACTCGCTCCCTCCGCAGGATCGAGCTAGGCTAAAGTCCCGCTAGGGCATGCGCTATGTCTCACTGGAGGGGCTGGATGTGGTGAATTCGAACAACATGGTGCCCGTCCCGGTCGATGGTATCACCATAGGGGAAATGATGATGAAGGGCTACCTTAGGAATCCAGAGGCTAACCGGGAGAGCTTCCATGGCGGGTGGTATCACTCCGGCGACCTGGCGGTAAAGCACCCGAACGGGTATATCGAAATCAAGGACCGGTCAAAGGACATCATTATCCCGGGTGGGGAGAATATTAGCAGTGTGGAGGTGGAGAATGTGCTATATGGTCATCCTAGGGTTTTGGAAGCCTCATGTTGTCGCAAGGCCAGACCAACGTTGGGGTGAGTCTCTTGAGCACGTGATGTTGGGCTTTGCACAGAATATGAGAGTCAAAATTGACACAGGAATGAAGGAATTCATGGTAGATGATAATTCTACAGTGATGTTGGATGGGAATTCAAGCAGTTTGATAGAAGTTTTTGAGCAAATCAAATTGAGAGAGGATGGGTCATAATAAAAGCAGCAATAAACAAAAAATAAATAAATTAATGAAGCCAAAATTATTGCATGTAAATGGGTATACTACTGTAAGACCTGGTAAGGCATGTGTACCCCTGGGTAATCACCGGTAAAGTTTGGGCTAGAACTAGGTGATAGGGGGATGTCAGGTTAATAATACCCCAGGTAAAAAACTTTGAGGGGGGTAAGGGCTAGAGTGAGAGGGGTTGTCTCACATAGCAAGTTTTCCTAGAGTTAGTCGAGGAACCCCAAGTCAAGTTTAAGGGGGGAATTGTTAGGTAAACTTGACTCGGGATAGAGTCAAAGTTGATCAGGTTAAACAGTGATGGTTTTGGGGCACATGGTATTATGCACCCATAGTATTTGCCGATGGTATTATATGTAATGGAGCTTATAAAAGGTTGGAAGGACTTCATTAAAACAGAGGCCTGGAGGTGAGCGGTGAAGGCTCACTTGGTCGGATTGGCCAGGGTTTTGGCCAATGCTAATGAGATATCATTAGGTTGGGTTTTCCCTGAATTTGGGGTTTTCCCGGATAAACATGTGTGTTTATGTGATTATGGTTGTTGCTGGTTATTTTTATATTTATTCCTTTCGGTAATTATTTATGTTATACGTGGAAAGAATATAACACAACCCAACATTCTCCCACTTGTTGTTTTCTTTCCACAGGGGGTTTGAAGGGCACCCGTAACCCCACTTTATGGGGTTTGGGGTAGCACCCCGGAAAATTATGGTTTTGCACCCTATGTTAGGTTGGGCGGACCCACCTATGGTTTTGTGCATGATTTTCACACATGTGTTTTGGATGCGATGGTTTTCGGTCCATGGTATTGGATGCTTCGGCATGTATAAATATGTATTGTAATATTGAAAGGAACATAATGGAAAATCAAGCTGGTAGTCCCGGTTTTGGGATCTAGGAGGAAATCTTTGTGTATATGTGTTTTATGTGTTATGATCTCGCATTGTTTATTTTCTGTGTTTTAGAATTCGTATGCAGGTAATTTTTGTATGGGGTTAAAACCTACACTTTTCACTTCCTCTTTGTTATTTTATTAAGGGTTTCCAAATCTCATCAGTATATATATTTTTGAGATGTAGATTTTCAATATTCATAGTTATCTTAGAACATTTTCTACATAAAAGTGTGTAAAGTTTTGATGGAACAAATTTAGAGTACTTGGTATAATGTGGTTTTAATGTTATTCAGTTGTGTTCAAACTTTAACAGTGACAATAACAATATTGTGAGTGGTAGTAAACTTGCCTCACAACTCTATAAGGCATTGGGGTAGTTTCATTATCAAATTTCAAAGAGATGTAGGGCTTCAAGAAAGATAATAGATGTCTGCCAACAGAAGTAAACACATAATGAATATGGGCTAACCAACAATGGTTACGGAACAAGTTACAAAGTCTATAAACCCAAATTAAGAGCCATGATTAGAGATAGTTGAATCCATAATAATTTACAATTATTGACAAAGGAAAATGAAGGGAAATTGAAGAGCTAAAAGCAGGTAATCCCTTGACAAAGGGAAAATATTACAATCACTTTGTTGATATGCATTCAATTTTTTCTTAGAAAGATGATGGCATCTTGGGAAGAGGATGGACCCAATTTCCAATGACTCACAACATAATGATTGGAAGTAGATGGAACTAATTTCCAAAATTCACAACATAATGATGATCTAATGAAGATATGTCACCGTGACCTGGTTAAATTTAATTTTAATTTCTTTATCTTAGTGAAAGTGCATAGGGTTCATTTGGCGTCCACCATTTAAACTTGAAGCATGGATGATACAGATGGTACAAGCCTCGATTGCTGGATCAAGGAATCTTTCCTTATATTAACTTACCTTCTGATTAATTAATTCAAATTCTAATACTATCATAGCCTTAAATATTTTCATGTCATGATTTGTGGGTCTTTAAAGCTTAATAATGTTTGATATGATTACAAAATTAAAGGTTATGATTCTATTTGAATTATACAAGTTGTTAGATTTCACAATGAAACAATGATGATAATTATAATGATTTTAATGCAAATAAACATTTGAGTGCAATCACAGGGGCTCACACAGTGAAGGAATGAGAGGATCTTCGTCATGAGAGATAACGCCCTTTCAGCTCCATTACGATCTTAAGGTAATTATGCAGTCTCTCTATATGTAGACATTGCAAGGGAGAAACTTTAATTATTCGGCCTAGGATAACCCTTTACTCTACAAAACAAAATGAGGATAGGGGAGGGACACCTGTTGTTGCACACCCTCCTTGCCACGTATGCAAATGACCACCAAACCACTGAAATTTTTGTATGACACATGGCCAACTCACCCTCCCACCTATCATGGTAGATGGGGAATTAAATCCTACCTCGATTCTATTATTTTTTTGTCTTGGATTACGGTTTAGGGTCTACTATTGTGAGGAAGCAATGTTATTTTTCTTGGGGCTAGTGTGTGGGCATTCTGCTGCCCCGACTATTGTTCGCCTAATGCCTTGATATTGGTCACTCGAAGCTCGGTCATTGTGTTGCACTGGTTTTTTTATGGAGAGAAGTGGTTTGTA
Organism: Pinus taeda; assembly: GCA_000404065.3. Classification (NCBI taxonomy): domain Eukaryota; kingdom Viridiplantae; phylum Streptophyta; class Pinopsida; order Pinales; family Pinaceae; genus Pinus; species Pinus taeda. The sequence continues at coordinate 5,870 of APFE031757216.1, read as the reverse complement.
GGGAGTTTAGCGGTTCACCTGTTGTGGTTCAAGCTTTGTTTTTCATGACTCATTTCTCGATGGTTGTGGTGCACCAACACATGGTACAATTGTATGCTTTTGACCCTCTACCGTATTTTATTCGATTAAACTATGGACATGGAGGTTTCGTGCTCCAGTGGGTTTTTATGAGGGTAAGTTCTCTTGTGAGTGATTTTTTCATGCATTTTCAATTGGGTTAATGGTTTTTTTTTTGACACTTTTGTGATTTGTGTTGCAAGTAAGATTGGTTGGGTTTTAAGGTGAGGTATCGCAAGGTGGTGAGGTCTTCAACACTTATGCAATGGGGTTTGTGCAACTCAGTGGGTTCATCGATAGTTTTTCGATAGGATTTTCAATCCTACTAGCTACTAACTATGTGTCTATAAACACATTCAAACCATGGGAAGTATGTGCTCTTCGGTGTTTTTATACTTACAGTTCAATGTAATTTTTTCTTAGGGTTCACTATAAATTTTGCTTGGGGTTCACTGTCAATTTTTTAGTGTTTCCATGCTTACTATTCACTGTAAATTTTTCTTAGGGTTTACTATAAATTTTGCTTGGGGTTCACTGTAATTTTTTCTTGGGGTTCACTGTAAAACATTTTTGGGGTTCATTGTAAATTTTTCTTAGGGTTCACTGTAAAATTTACTTAGGGTTTTTTGTAAACCAATAAATAATTGAACCTGTACCGCTACCTGCTCATCCTGAGTCACATGAGTGTAAGATACTATAGGCTTCAAACTTAAACCTATTGCATTTTTCTGAGAAAGACTTGGATTTTTCGTTTTTGGATCTGTTAAGATGACTGCTTTATATACTTGCAAGATAATGGATTATTTTTCTTCATTTTTTTTGGTGTTCTATGTAAAGAGAGAATTTTATCACAAAAAGCATATGGATCTTCAATATTTTGGTTTGTAGTGCCTGGATGAGATTAATTCCGGTGTCTTTTTATTCTTCAATGATTTATTTCATTTTGGTTATTATATGTTCCATTGCATTTCATGGTTTCCCGTGACAGCTTGTGCATGAGTTCATGGATAATGAGCTTGTGTATTTCAACCATTTATAGTATAAAATCATTCCCAGTATTTGTATCCATGAGTTTATACAGGTTGTCTCAGAAAGAAAAAAAAAAAGCCATTAAGGAGCACTCTCATGAAATTAAGGTGCTTATATAGGTTGTTTCTACACACCTATTATTCATGACATGATTTGGTAGTGTTTATGGCGGTGAGACTCGTTCTACAGGGACTCACTTTGGATCTATTTTCTTTCACATTAGATATAGAGTTTACTGCGCATGCATATACGGAAGATGGATTCCGTATATTAAAAACTTTTGTATATGCACAACTTTCTATATACAATACAACTTCTATATAGAAAGTTGTGCATATACAAAAGTTGTGAATATACAAAATCCATCTCCTGTGTATGCACACTTCCATATGTATGTGCATATACATAAGTTGTGCATATAAAGAAGCCACCGCTTACATATATATGTGAATATATATAAGGTGTGCATATACAGAAGATGGATTTTATATATGTGTAGCTTCCGTATATGCATGTGCATATGGTAGCATGGATATATAGAAGATGGATTCTATATATGTGTAACTTTTGTATATGCACATTTTTCATACATGCACATATATATGTAAGCGTACATATATGGAAGATGGCTTCCATATATGTGCAACTTTTGTATGTGCACAGAGATATGGAAGTGCACATATGCAAAAATGCAAGTTCATTTATGAAAGTTGACTTCTATATATGTATTTGTATATTTATATGCATATAAAAAGGCCCACACATGGAATAAAGTTTCTATATAGAAATGGAAGCCATCTTTCATATATATGCATATACAGATGTAGGGCATATACAAAATTCATCGCTTCCATATATATGTGCATATATAAAATATGACTTCCATATATGTGCAACATTTATATATGAGTGTTGTTAGCCTCCTGCTGCAGCAGGTTACTCATAATTCATGATGGACAATTTTACAGGCCAAATATGTCATACTTTGCATGCTGCAATGCTCCATATTTGCTAACAGTCACCAAAGAAAGAGGCCATGAAAGAATGCTACTCAAAGTTCATATGCTGCATTCCAATTTTGAAGAGTTATTTCATTTTTGTACAATTTTCAGCTGAAGGGAGGTCCAAACAGCTCAATCTTGGTCTCCCTAGGTTTCAATTTCCTGTTTTAGAATATAGAGAATGAATAATCTGGCCAAACAGCTTAATCTTGGCAGATTCTTAGATAGGTAGAGAATCAAAGGAGCCCAACTGCTTAATCTGGGCCCTTGGAAGAAATAAGTGTAGATGCAGATAGGAAGACATGAAAAGAAAAAGTTGACAAGCTGGGTTTGCAAGTCCAAGTGCACCCAAACCAAAAAGAAGAAAAAATGTTAGGTAAGTAGGCTGGGCAGGTAATTTTGAGGTTGCAGAAGGTTGATTTGTGATTAATTCCACATTTTCAAATGTTACACTCATACAGATCACAATCAGCAGGCAGTTCACATATGGAGGAGGTCAAATCAGGCATAACTAACTTCCCCTTCTTCTTCTCCCCTAATTCATTTACTAATTTCCCCAAAAGAGGTCAAGATCTGCTTGATATCTCTTAGTTTCATTGTTTTCCATGTCATTAGCCTTGGTAAAGATCTGCTTTACTCAAGGAGGCTCCATACTTTCTCTACAAAGTTCTATCTCCCCTTAACAGCCTAAGATCTCTGAAACTTAGTGCTTTCTGGTCACTTTCATATTAACTACTGACATTATTATTTAACTCGCTATCTATTTTCCCTTCCCCCCTATTAAAACTATGTTAATAACTCCCCTATGTAAATATCCCCTCGCCCTGGTTGAAATATAACCATAAACATCCCTTGGGAATTACTAGGTCACCTGGACCTTAGTAAGAGCCCCCATCTCTGCATAAATTCCCCCCCAAGGTGTTTGGACTCCTTCCAAAACACATAGAACCCCTCTCCAAATGAAAACACCCCCCGCCGTGCATTTTCTTTGGAATTTATTAATGTTTTTTTAAATAAATTACCAAGCGCCGAAACATCATACTGTTTCCTAAAGTCTAAACCTACCCGTGCCACGAAAAATTAAAATTAACGTGCGCGCACTTATACTAAACTCCGTGCTTCTTTGCCTCCCGTCCACCATTGGATCGCCTCCTCCAGATCTGACAGCTGTTATCCATATCAGGCACCCTTTTGTATGGGTACGTTAGCACCCGATGTCCGACGGTTTTACCGTCGTACACTAGGACAGCTGGCACCTTCCCATTACATCGGGCCGCCCCTGACAGAAACCGCCTCCGTACCAGAGGCGGTCCGATGAACCACAAAACCGCCCTTCCCCTTGCATGATAGGAGTGTCGCGTCACCCCGCCATATCACCTCCACCTCACCCCTCTCTGCCTGCGCCTAGCCCACGTCACCTGCCACCGTGTCCCGCCACATCATCACCCCACCACACTGCCACGTCACCCTGCTGACGTCAGCATGCTGATGTCACATCCATACCAGAGGACCCCACTGCTAACGTCATGCTGACGTCATCCGCCATATAGCTGACATCATGCTGACATCAGCAGCCGAAAAATGGAAAAACGCGCAAGCGCGAAAGTCAAGCTTCAGAGCTCCGGAATGAAAAATAGAGGCAGTTTTCGAAGCGCTAATCGCGCATCGCTACAGGAAATGGGCCATATTAGAGAATATTTAAGGAATCTTTTGATTCCTCGGCCCTTTTTGCATCGAAAATGGCAGAAAAAGCCCGATTTTGCCAATTTGAACGTATCTGAAGACAGAGAGAGACCCACTTCAGAGGTTAAAGAGTATCAAAGCAGTTGTGAAGATAAAAAGCATGTCAAAGAGTATCCGAGTAGTGGAAAAGTGTATCAGAGGAGATTTTCTCAGGGCTCGAGGCAAATCCAGCATTAAAAGGAGCCCTGAAAGTCAAGAAGCAGTTGAGGACGCATTGAAAGCTCACCAGCACAAATGACTTCACATTAAACTCACAGGAGATCAGTGGACCAGAACTCAATGTACAGTTATGACAGAACCAGTGCACCAAGCCATAGAGGACATCACATTAACTCAATTTTTGATCCAGCTGCCACTGGCGCAGCCAAAAAAAGACTTGCTTACATTTAATTCTAGCATAAGTTAGGTTTAGAAAGCTTTTTTCCTGCAGACCTGTGTAGGTCGGTTGTAATAAACGACTTTAGATATTTTGCTTATATATACCACCCTGAAAAATGGAGTAAGGGTTGGTTGGTTGTTTTGATCTTTGTTAGTTCGATATTTTGCTCGAGCAGAGACTCGCACTGTAAATGTGATACTTTCTATAATCAAAGACTGCTGAAAGCATGGATACTGAAGCTGTCTGCTGTGTTTAACTAGTCGAGGAGTGACTATGGAATTCCTGTGCTTCTACATGGTTCAATAAGTGTTTCTTTAACTCTGTTTAGTTTTTTATGTTTGTGTTATCATCAGTCCACCATCTAAATTGCAGAAAAGAAGAATAGTTTAGGATTTGCTTGGCTGCACCTTAGGCTCAATTTCTGCAAATTCTTCATGTTTTCATCAGGAATA
>APFE031757215.1:333768-377829 GCA_000404065.3 Pinus taeda | reverse complement strand
AGAGGAATTGGGATGCACTGCTTTATAGGAATACGACCTTGAAATCAAACCAGCAAGCATTGTGAGAGGCCAAGGCTTCTGCAAAATGTTGGCTGGAGCATCGCATATTCCTGAAAGCTCGTCTGAGGAAGTACAAACGTATGAGGTAAGCCTAAATGATATAGAATCTTTATACGCTGACATCATTTATTATCTCAAAAACGGGTATGCTCCATCTCACCTGGATCACACCAAGAAAAGAGCCCTGAGATTAAAGGCTAAACAATATCAGCTCATAGATGATGTTCTATTTAAAATAAATTATGATTCTATGCTTCTTAGATGTCTCGAGAAAACTGAAGCCGAAAAGGTTTTGCAGGAACTCCATGATGGACCTGCAGGCGGACACTATGCTGGAGATGCCACCACACACAAGATCTTACGAGCAGGATATTATTGGCCCACACTGTTCAAAGACTCACACAGTTACGTGAGGAAATGCCAAATCTGCCAAACAACTGCAAGGAAACAAAGGAAACCATCCATGCCACTACAGCCGGTAAACATTGAGCAACCATTCAGTCAATGGGGCTTGGACATAATAGGTGAGATTGTTCCTCACTCTTCTAAGCAGCATAGGTATATCCTCATGGCAACTGATTATTGTACTAAATGGGTAGAAGCGGTACCTCTCAAGACAACTAATTCTGAAAATATCATTGAATTCATTGATGAATTTATAATCACTAGATTTGGATTGCCATCAGCTTTAATTTTTGATAATGCTTCTTACTTTTCTGGAAATGCAATGACTGATTTCGCACTTAAAAGAGGGTTTAAACTAAAATATTCATCCAACTACTATCCGCAAGGAAACGGATTGGCTGAGTCAACAAATAAAAACCTAATCAGGATTATTAAAAGGATAGTTGACCAGAGCCAGAAGAATTGGCACAAAACCTTGGTAAACGCTTTATGGGCAGATAGAATAACGAAGAAGGCTTCGATCGTCACTTCTCCCTTTAACTTAGTTTATGGGAAGGAAGTGGTTCTTCCAACTCATTTAATGATTCCCTCCTTGTCTTTAGTACAGTACATCGACGAGGTACCTACTTCCTCGTTACAACTAAGGCAGATGGGAATAATTAAATTGGAAGAACAACGAGAGCAAGCTAAGAAAACCCATGTTCATCACCAAGCGCTAATAAAATCCTCTTTTGACTCAAGCATAATGACCAGAAAAAACTTTTAGATGGGAGATCTAGTTTTGAAATGGGATAAGGCTCACGAAGAGAAAGGAAAACATACAAAACTCTAGAAAATGTGGCTTGGTCCTTTTCAGATTGTAGAAGTCATAGGCCCGTCAACGTTTGTGTTGCAGGATTTAGCAGGTAGAAAGGATTCTTTGCCTGTTAATGGACAAATCCTGAAAATATACTTTCCATAGAAGATAACTCTTCTAAATTTTGTAGGATAGCTTTTTTTTCTTCTTTCTTAGAAATAAAACCAGTTGTAAATGATTACTACAGGAATTCGCGTTAAATGGACACCAGATCCTCTGTTAGATTTTGACACTTCACTTGTACAAATAGTAAAAATTTTCGAAAATATGATCTTTATTATTGACGAATAGAGTCCAACTTTACCCTGGAAATGATACTAGTTATGACTTCAAAAATTTTATGAAAGCAACCTTTGGCCAAAAAGTTGTTTTATATCAGCACAATGAAAGGTATCAATTACAAAATGAGTATTCTCTGTAAAACTGCTATTTTTTCAAACTCTCTTATTATCGTCCAGAACTTTCTTAAGGAAAAAACAACGGGTTCCTCCCTGCTAAAGGAAATCGCAGCATTCAAAGAAGTAATCCGAGAAAGCAATATGTATCTCAAAGAATAAGAGGCCTCATCACGAGCCAGCTTATCATGATCACAGATATTATAACTCGCTGACCTTACCAATATTGTCCACCAAAACAGGGCAACGACTTAATATTGTTGCAATCAAAAGACAAGGGGTCTCATCACGAGCCAGCTTGTTCAGCAAAAGTGTAAATCAAGTGAATGACTGTGTCATAAATTAGCCACCAAACCAAGACATTGTTCTTTGGAGAATAAAAATGAAAATTTATAAAAATGGTTTTCTCTCTGAAAAAGTTGTAGATAGCTTTAAGCAGGATAAAGGATCATTGTTGGGTAACAGGTAACCCTGTCGAGGCTATGGACGCCTGTTGGCAGCAGAGGCTCTACCTACAGTAAATGAGCATATTTTAAAATGACCAGCATAGCAGAGATGACCTCATTTTATCTTCAAAAAAGGACCAATTAATGGCTGGTGTAAATACAAGGGCTAAACCATAGGAAGCAAACGAATGGAATACAGAAAGGTTGCAATAAAGTATCATTGATAGGATAAGACAAATCTACTCTATCTGTCCATAACAAAGTTTAGAACTGACGAAAATTTTTCTGTTTCGTAAGTTGAAGTTCAATAGAAAGTCAAAGATAACTGGTTCTTCCCAGTGAATCGCCATTGTTGTGGTCACCAACAACCCCCCCTCTTTTGTTTGGTATTAGCAACAACACCGAGCAAATGGGGGACCCTTAGTAAAAAATTCAAACAAAATCCCCATGAATATTTTTGTTTTTTCCTTAGAATCTTATCGCAGCAAAGCAAAAGAAACACTTCTTTTTGTGAGCATATCAAACCACGAAGAAGTGATGCTAAATTCATCGCATCACATTTACCATAAGCGCTCTTAAAAGGAGAAGCTTAAGAAATCCCCGACGACCGATGTGTGACGTCACATATCGCAGCAGCCGCATAGAGTAAGACGCAATGACTAATATCCACAATTTGTGATTTGCAATTTGCGATTTGCAATCTCTGATCCACAATCTGCGATCTGCGATGATCCGATATTGCGATACCACAATACTATAATACAAATCTGCGATCTGTGATTTGCGATCTGCGATGAGCGCGAATCTTGCTCAACACAACATTCAAGGAAAGATGTCCATTAATCAGAATTAGGCGCGTGCCTATAAAAAGAAATTAATGATTGTACGAATGACTACTTTCCGTTTTTCGAAGAATCAGTTCACTTTGAATGTCATGATTATACACACGCAAGATCTGAAGATTTCATATCAATCTTTATTTTCATTTACTCTTTTCCTTTACGCAAACTATAAAACAGGAGATAAAATGGAGTAATTTTTTGCAGGAAACATCTAAGGAAAAGAGGAAAGCGCCGATGCTCGGAGAACACAGAAGAGACTTCTTCAGAAGCAGGAACCACATACGATAGGCCATCTGAAGCTCAGAATCAAAGGCGCACAAAAACAACATGATTACAAAGATACCTGAATCTTACACGATAGAAAAGTCCGGAATGAAGAACGAAGGCAGTTTCCAATCCAGATAATTGCTCGAAAATTAAAGTCTTCTGACTCATCAAGCCATTCGCGAAGACAGAAAACCGAAATAGCAAAAGCAGATCCAGTTTGAGGAAAATTTGAGTTATTACCAAGAATACACTCAATCAGTGGGAGATTCTCTAAAAAATCTGATAGTTTATCAAAAAAGTGGTGCCGACCCTTGTTACTTCTATTTTTATAGCACACACAAAAAGGGAAAGGCAACCAACCGACTCCTCTCAGACGAATGTTGCACACTTACAGCACTAAGGAGTAAATACAGAAATAGTTAAAAGTTAGATTTAATCTTAGAAATAATTTTCTTTATCAGAGGGACGGTCATTTGAAAACTGGATCCCAAATTTATGTAATCAAGTTAATTAGTTAGCAGTATTTAAACCCTTCTCAGGCATTTAGAGAAGGGTCCGGAGATTTGTCAAAAACTCGTCCTCAGAACATGCACTTTTGCGTCCTCAGAGGTGGTTTTGATGAATGGATGGATCAAGGTTTATTAATGTTTGCATCTGATATCTGCTACTGATGTTGCACTTCTGTACTCTTAGTAGATGTTAGAGCAAGGAGAGATAAATCATTGTTGCTTGAAGCTTATGAGTGGAACCAGTCATAAATAGTACTTTTATCTCTTAACTATTTATGCTTATGTTCTTTAAGTGATTTATAGTTTCAGTTGTTTATAGGTCATTATATGAATGTATGGGTTATCATTTGGCACTTTTGTATGGTGGAGTCATATTGTTTGTATCTAACATATAAATAACTTACTATGCGATATGCTGCTCAATTGTTTTGCTTAACTTCTTATGCAAAATAGTTTATCTTGAATGATTTCTATTCTTATGATAGCTGAATGATCTTTATCACCAGTTATTGTTCGAAATCTTTTTAGATCGCATAATAGAAGATATACGCCCCGGGTTAGTGTAGATTAGATGTGTTGTTTATTACTAGACTACAATAGCATAGAGTTAGTTTAAAGAGTCTAAATTAGATTTGCTTTAAATTCCCCTTAGATCAGCGTAGTCCAAACTCTACACACACACACACACACCCAAGGTCGGGAAACTGGTCCTGTCATCCCCAGTCGGACCCAGTATACCAAACAGATAAGGAGCTGGCAACCAAGGTCTGGACCGGGTGGGTATCCCCCTTGTTTTTGACCTGATTTTTAGGGCTTCAACACACACTCAAGCATGGATTGCAGGAGGAAGTAGGGAATGCTCAATTTTTTTTCTGAGGGTAGGTTCATTTGGTGCCTGAGTTCTGTTAGCAACCGGAAATGATAGTCATACACGATGCTAAATCGCCCCTCACACGTAATATACTTCATAATTGGAGGCTGACTTCGCTCCAGAACGGCTGTAGGCTGGTTCTTCGAACCCCATTCTTGTCCTCTGAAAATTGTTCCTCTGGCAAGAAGAACTCTTTTTTAGCTTTTTGACCCAATTTTCTCTCCTCCTTATCCTAGGGTACCCCCATCGGTAGATCAGTGACTCTGCTAATGAGCTGTGGGGTGAGCCTGAGTGTCAATCCTCTGAAGTTGACTGTGGAAAGTGTCTTCGATTTCGGCTTCAAGGACCTTAGGAATTCTTCTGTAATTTCATCATCGTGACCTTCAAGCTTGTCACAGAATGTCATCCAGTGTGCACGGGAAAATAGGTCCACCACCTTAGGGGTTTCTCGTAATTTCTTGGAGTCCGCAGGTTCTTTTCTGATAAACCCTCCTGGCATGGTGAAAAAGACTCTGTTTTTGCTTGCGCCCTGAGCAGAAAGGGAAATCTAGGTGTGTTTCCTTCTCATACCATTGAAAGCGGTATCTGCAGGCCTCTTCGTATCAATTCCCCTGTTTTGAAACTTGACTGCTCGTGTACAGAAGGAGGACTCTGGATTTCTCTAAACAGAGTGCAGAGCTACGTATCCAACATACACACAATCATATAAAATTCACAGTTTTTCCACCAGTTAGCTTTGACAGTGTCTCAATTGTTCTACAGGAGGGATTTAACTCAAGACTCGTGGAGAAAATCTTGCATGAAAACCACGAAGACAATTTCACGCAACGATAAGGAAACGGCTTTTGGATTCACAGACAGAATTGCATTTACATTTTCTCTACCCCCTCAGCACGTCGAATTCACCACCTTTTGAACTATTTTGCATGGGAAAGGTATGTTCAGCCCTACCTCACTGAGAATTGCCACCCTCGACATGAACAGTCCAAGCTCCTTCGTATGCTGGGTTTCCTGTAGTGCAGCTTCCTGTACAAATATTTCCCGGCTTCTGGAGGACGTTACGGTGGTTCTGGACGAGTCTGAGCGGCAGAAGAGCGTTGGAACAGACCGAGAATCTTGGGTTAACAACTTGCAGAGGAGGAGGACGCGTACTTGGCTGCAAAATGGTTGTAAGTGCGAATGACAGCAGCTTATCATGAGTTATTCGGCCGGCCAATTTTGAATTGCTGCGGAATTCATGGCGCGGGGGTGAGCTGTCCCACCCGATCCATTAGCCGACGTCACAACCATCATTCCTTGGCGTGTCCCTGACCGCCAAATCCTTCCCTCTGCATTCACCGCCACCATTTCTGTCATACTGTCGATTCTCCCCGACTGGACACTTCCCACGTGTCAACTACCCGTCTTTTCGGCATAGCCAAGCCCATTCATATCCTACAAGGCTGTCTGACTGGTTGTGGGTGGCCAGTTGAATGGCCACCAACTTTTTCAATCCGCCCATTCTCATAGTCATGCAATTTTAGAGTATAGTTCATGTAATTTGACGAAATAAGGTTAGGCACTTACCTGTGCGACCGTGGATGTTCTTTTTTCAGGTTTCGGGACGAGGAATGTTGGATCTGCTTGCTGCTACTTTGTGCACGGGTGCTGGAGCTCCTCTTCCATTGGTTGATGCTGGTTCCAAGACCTTGAGACCCGACTTTCTGGCGGTGAATGCTGCATGCACTAGCTTCATTTGATGCGAGCTGCTGGTGTCTCCATGGTATGTGCTCCAGCCGGATCAGCTGCTACAAGATTCCTGTAGGACATCTTGTAGCCGTTTCTCCTCCTGGGGTGTATGCTAAAATAAACGGAGTCGCGTTCACGGATGAAGGGTACTGAGGTCGCCTTGACAGGTAAGGTGTGCAAGCCTCTGCATGCTTTATTTTCCACTTGAAAAAACCAAATTTTTATCTGAGAAAATAGGGTTCTGGTATGACTGTGCAGGTATTTCAACCAGATGGTGGCAATGGTGGTGAAAGGAGGTGAAGCAAGTGGAGGATGGAAGAAAAGAGTGGTTGCATGCCTCCTCAACAGACTTCGAGCTTCAAATCCTTCTCCATAATCGATTCTAGCCCGCCCAAAGGCTCTATAGGATGTTTCCTGTAGAAAATACATAACTTCCTGTAGAAAGTCCTGTAGCTTCCTGTAGAAGGTTGAACCACGACCAGATTGTGTCCGAACCCTGGAAAAAATGAGTGTTCATGGAGGGAGTGTATGTGAGGATGCCCGGCAGCTTGGTAGGGACCCTTGTCCTTGTGTTGAGAGGCCTCCTTTTTGCATTGTGTTCCTGAAACATGCAATAATTTCCAGAGATTAACATTGTTTTTTTCTCTGTTTCTTCCTTCTTTTTCTTTTTCTTTTTTTCTCTTTTCTTTTTGTTTTTTTTGTTTTTTTTTTTAAAGAGACAGCAGGGGCGCCTCAATGAGGTTTTCACCCCTACTATCTGCCTTGGGTGCCTCAGAGAGGTTTTCGCCCAAGGGTCTTTTTATTCAAATTCCCTTTTCAGAGAGACAGCAAGGGTGCCTCGATGAGGTTTTCACCCCTACCATCTGCCTTGGGTGCCTCAGAGAGGTTTTCACCCAAGGATATTTTTATTCTATTTTGTTTTTGTTGATATGATGATGCTTAGGGTGTGGCCAAAACAAAGGAAAAACCCTTCTCTATGACCAACATTGATTTTTCCACAGTTTCGATGAACTCTTGCCTCGAAAGAGGTTTCCTGTAGATCTTTAGTCAATGCCCATTGATGAGCATGGGAATGGCTTCTTCACCAATGGTCCAGATAAGGATGGAACCATTGTCATTACACTTCTCCACTGCATATGGTCCTAGCCATCTTGTCCTCAGCTTCCCTTTAAAATCCTTATGTCTGGAATCATACAGCAGCGCCCAATCTCCCGGCTGGAATTGTTTGTCATTAAGGTGCCGGTCATACCATATCTTCCTCTGAAGTTGAACCACTTCTGAGTGGAGGAGGGCCTACATTTGGTGTTCATCTAACCCATTCAGCTGCAATAACCTTTCTCGTTGAGCATGGTTGAGATCTAGGTCCAACTGAGCTACCATCGTCAATGTGTTGTACTCAAACTCGATTGACAGCAAAGCTCTCTTCCCATAGACTAGCTCATAAGGTGTGAAATTGGTTGTGGTCTTCCAAGTGGTGTTGTAGGCCCAAGTGGCCTCAACCAAGCAATCTGCCCAATCCTTTCTGCTGCTGCTCACCACCTTAATCAAAATCACTTCTAATGCTCTATTGGTGACTTTCACCTACCCATTTTCTTGAGGATGATATGGGGTGGAAGTCCTATGCTTGATCTTGTGATGAGCGATCAAGTCTTCAATTAAGTTGGAGGTGAACTGGCTTCCTTGATCGGTGACTAACTCCCTTGGGTAGCCAAATTTGTAGAAGATGTTTTCTCTTAAAAACTCAGCCACCTTTTCTTCTATCGTTGCTTTGATTGCCTTGGTTTCTGCCCACTTTGTTAGATAGTCTGTGCACACAATGATGTAAGACCTTTGCCTTGAAGGAGGGTTGATAGGACCCACAAAATCCATACCCCACTTCTCAAATGGCTCAAGAGTCACTTGAGGTTGGAGAGGCATTTCGTCCCTTGGATTCGGTTTCCCCATCCTCTGGCATCGGTCACATTGGCTGATATATCTTCTGACATCTTGATGAAGAGTGGGCCAATAGTAGCCTGCCTGTATAATTTTGAAGGCAGTCCTCTTGGCTGCAAAATGTCCTCCACAGGGCCCATCGTGACAGGTTAGGAGGATGTCAAAGACTTCCTCCTCCCTAACACATCGCCTTAAGATCTGATCGGGGCCATGTTTGAACAGGTTGCCCCCGATCCAAGTGAATGAGGCACTCTTCCTCACGATTCTGCTCTTCTCCTTTGAAGATAGATGCAGAGGGAACTGTGCTGAGACTAGGTAGTTTGCTATATCAGCAAACCACAGAGAGAGTACTGAGATAGCAAATAGATGTTCATCTGGCATCTGGTCATCCACTATTCCTTCTTCACCTGAAGGCAAATCCAATCTAGACAAGAAGTCAACAACAACATTTTCTTTACCTGGTTTGTCAACGATAGTCAAATCAAACTGTTGTAACAAAAGTAACCATCTAATAATACGAGCATTCACGTCAGGCTTATTCATTAAATATCTAATTGTAGCATGGTTAGTACGTACGAATGTTTGATAGCTAGTGATGTAGTGTCGAAACTTGTTCAGGGAATGCACCACGCCCAGGAACTCTTTCTCAGTTACAATATAATTCATTTCTGCCTTGGATAAGTTTTTGCTAACAAAGTATATGGCATATGGAAGTTTTTATTCAACTTGTCCTAAGGCTGCCCCTATGGCTTTGTTCAAGGCATCAGTGTGGATGTGGAAAGGTAGGGCCCAGTTTGGGCCTCTCAAAATTGGGGCAGACACCAACTTATCCTTCAACTCATTCAGAGCCCTCTGACAGTCTTCAATCCATTTAAACTCAACATCTTTTGCTAAGAGGCCAAACAATAGTGAGGCTACCTTACTGAAGTCTTTAATGAATCTTCTATAATATCCCGCTAAGCCTAGGAAACTTCGAACATCTCTTACCTTCTGAGGAGGTGGAACCTTTTTGATGATAGCAATTTTATTAGGATCCACCTGTAATCCTTCGCGAGAAATGGTATGACCTAACACGGTCCCTTCAGTCATCAGGAACTCACATTTTTCATGGCTGAGGGACAGGTTCATCTCAATGCACTTTCTTAAAACTTTTCCCAGGTTGGACAAGGCTTCTTGGAAGCTAGACCTGTAAGGAGTAAAGTCATCCATATAGATTTCCACCAAATCATGAACCAGCTCGGCAAAGATGCTCAGTACATCTCTCTGGAAAGTGGCAGGGGCATTGCATAGCCCAAAGGGAAGGACTCGGTAGGTAAAGGTACCCCATGGACAAGTGAAGGTGGTCTTATCTTGGTCCTTTGAGCTGATTTGGATCTGATTATACCCGCTGAACCCATCTAGGAAAGAGAAAAACTTCTTTCCTGCAAGTCCATCCAACACTTGATCTATGAAAGGCAAAGGGAAGTGGTCTTTCTTGGTGGCTTTGTTCAGTTCTCTGTAGTCTACACAGATTCTCCATTTCCTATTTTTCTTGGGTACCAACACCAGAGGGGAAACCCATTCACTATTCGAGATGGGGTAGATGAATCCTGCATCCAACAATTTTTGCACTTATTCTTTAACAATGTCCTTAAGGGCTAGATTCATTCTCCTCTGAGGTTGCCTGACTGGTTTACAGTCCCCCTTAATGTAGATATGATGGGTACAGACCGAGGGATGGATTCCTTTCATTTCCTTGTAGCTCCAGGCAAAAGCCTACCAAATGGCGGGTCAAGAGGCTACATAGCTCCTTTTCCTGAGAGGGAGAGAGAGAGGAGCTGATCTTTAAAGTCTTTCAAGGCCAAACTCCACATTCTTAACTCTGGGAGTGGTCGGATCAGTCACACATAGGTCCACTAAAGCACTGGCTTGGTTATCTTCCACCAACTCTTCCAAGGATAGTGCACCAAGGGGAGGATTTTGGATTAAGTTCTCAATCAAATCATCCTCGGTTTGAGGACCTCCCATGGTGGCCTCCACTGTGCATAATGGTGCAGAGTAGACCTCATCCTCATCTCCTTCTTCCAACCAGAGAGGTAAGTCATGTTCTAGCAGAGGTTGGGCAGGAGGGTATAGGACCAGCTGTTTGGACATAAGCCCATTTTTGATGGTCATGCTTCCTGCTCGACAGCTGATGTAAGCATCCGCAGTGGCCAGCCAAGGCCTTCCCAAAATGAGGGGATATCCAGTGAGTTTTTCCTTTGGCTGAAGAACCAAAAAGTCCGTATGGTACTCCCAGGAGTCAATAGAGACCAAGACATCTTCCATAATCCCTTCAGGAGTCACGGTGGAGCAGTCTACCAATTGCAACACTGTTGAGGTCTTCCTTAAGGAACTCTAAAGGTTGAGCTTAAGCATGGTGTCCCTCATCATCACATTAATGGCAGCCCCTATATCAATCAAGGTGTGGGGTATGATGGTGCCATTGATGTAGACATCAACTATAGGACTCCCAAGGTCCAAATACTTTGGACAGATTACTTGCCCCATCATAAGATCAGACAGTTGTCCTATGACATTGATGGTTGAGGCATCTCTCTTTCGCCTGCTTGGGTGCCTGAAACACTTCTCCTTAATCAATTTGTTGTATATCGGTACATCTTTTATGGCCTGGAGAAGTGGTATTTTCACACACAACTGCTTGAGTCCTCCCAGAAGCTCAGTCTCTTCTGTATTGGGTTGTGTGGTTACTGTGAGTCGCTCAGGAAAGGGTGGAATGGCTTGGAGTTCACTTTCCTGTTTCTCTTCCTCCTCCTCTAGGGGAGGAGGTTGGCGGTCTGGAAGGACCTTCCTAGATTGCAGGTTGATCTCCTGGATCTCCACAGCATAGGTAGGGCATGTTGTATCCCCAGTATATACCTGCTGCGCCTGTCTATTGTTGGGTTTCAGGTTCAGTTGAGAAAGCATCTGGAGTTGTCTTGGAGGAGCAAGACGTAATGGTTGTGGTTGAGCCGGTGGTGGAGGAAAAATGGTGGGAGGAGTGTTGTACTGGATCCTCCACCCCAGTTGAGGTGCATTCCACTGAGGTTGTGGCTGGGCATGAGAGTGAAACAAATGAGGAGGAGGTTGAGTATGGTATGGAGATGGATAAGACCACGGAAGAGGTGCCGACCTGGAAGGGTGAGCAGGGGGGCCCCAAGAAGGTATATGAGCAGATTGGTTGGGGTTATAATAAGCTTGGGATGTCCCTTGCATCCTATGCTGGTGAGGCCTGGGTCCATGTGGCCTCCTTTGGTTGAGGAAGTAGAGAGGTTCAGTAGCCGCCTCAGTCCCTAGGTACATGGCTTTAAATCCAGACAAGGTAGGGCATTGGTTGGTGGGGTGGTCTTCCTCACAAACGAAACATACCTCTACTGAGTGCAATGGGCATTCATTCTTAGGATGCTTCCTCGTGCATCTAGGACAAAAAATGGCCAAAGCCCTCTCAGCTTCCTCTTTATTTTGCTAAATTTGGAAGGTATCAAGTTGCATGGCAATGGTCTATCTCATCTCACTCTTGAGGTCTTCCATCTAGTTAGAAAACTCATGCTTGGAGAAAGTGGTACTAGCTGAAAGATGGTTCCCCCTACCTCTCTTTCGGGCCACCCTAGAATGATTTCTAAACACGGTCTTTATGTCCTCATAAGGTAGTTGGTAGATGTCCCCTCCAGCCAACATGTTAAGGGTGTCCAGAAGGTCTTCAGGGACTCCTCGGAGCAAAACCAGCTTCAGAGATTCCGGGTCAAGTGTGCACCTAGCCCGTTTATAACTGAGTTGGAACCTTTCCTCGTAGTCTTCTAAAGACTCATCGCTTCCCATGGTCATCCGAAAGATTTCTCCCTTAATTTCCTTGGATCTATAGTAGTCCTGGTATTTGGCATTGAAAGCTTGCTGCATCTGAGCCCAAGTGGTAATACTGTTTCCAGGTAACCCCATGAACCAACGTAATGCTGCATCCTTGAGGGTAGACGGAAACAGTTTCAACTTTTGCTCGTCCTCAGCATAGTCGTAAGTTCGGAAAAGGACAACAAACTCAAACAGGAAGGTATCAAGGTCTTCAGTAGTCAATCCATGGAAGTGAGGTAAAGCGGAGGGACTTATGTTTTTCATTTTCATGTCTCCATTGGTCTCTCGGATGGGAAAGACACCTTCTATTCTCTCATCTTCTCTTCTACCATTTCGGTTGTCAGCCATGGCTTCAAATGGAGTGTTCCCTAACTCTTCTTCTGTTATAGGATCTTCGTATATCTCAGGAGGTTCACCTATAGGCTCTTCTGGCTCAATGTCACCAGAGAAGAGAGAAGGTTGACTCAGTGATGTGGTGGGGTTGTTGGGTAAGAATTTGCCGGTTTTATCTCTGTTCCTATGAGGCATGAAAGGGAAAGACTTTTGATTGCTTTTTTTTTTTCTTCTCGTACCTGCAAAACTAAAATAGATTGAACTGAAACTAACTATCTTGCTGAAATGAAAATGCGGAATTGAAATGAAAGCAGGAAAGGACTAATCTACTTTGCAGAATTGAAATTGCGGAATTGAAATGTTAAGCTACACTTGCAGAATTGAAATGCTAATCTACGAAAGCAGGAAATGTCTACTCTACTTTTGCGAAAATGAAATTGCAGAATGGAAATGAAATAAACTACTCAGCAGAAGGTTGTAGGAGAAAATAGAAGAAAAGAAACAATCACCAATAATCTGACACTTCCCCGTCAACGGCGCCAAAAAGATGGTGGGCTCTAGTATTGCAACAATAATGCTACAACTCCTGGGACGCCCTACTTTACTTTTATCAACCCGGTAGTTCGTAACAAACTTGGAAGCAACGGTGCTGTATGCACAAGTACTAGCTCTTGCCGCAGCTGTCACTTGGTCAGCTGGCACAAGTCTGCTAGGATCTTAAGCAAACTTCTATGAGCTCTTAGAAGAAGCTTTTTAATTGATGGATGAAAGCTAACTCGAAGGAAGCTAACCTATTTGCGAAAAGAGATTGAAAAACTGAAGGAAAGCGCAAACCCTAGCAAACCCCAATTCTACCAGCTAGTCCTACTGATGCAAAAAAGAGAATGAAAACTACTGAAAGAGATGCCATTACTTCTATGAAGGTAAAATACATGTATCTAGACTACCTCTATCCTAAGAAAACATCTTTTTGTATTTTTGATTAAATCGTCAGTTTCATCATGCATATGCTTTCACTGTTCTTTACTGTGCAGGGGTGGATCAAGGAGGAGAAATGCTTGGAAAAGGTTGGGAAGGTTCAGAGAGGGTCTAAGGAGTCCCTAACACCCTTCCAGAGAGTTTCGCAAAGTTTGGTTATCAAGAAACCTCAATTGTGAGCTTCTACAGGAAGTCTGCAGGGGTTCTACAGGTTTCTCAGGAATTTCTACAGGATGTTCAGAAATTTCTACAGGATGTTTAAAAATTGGATTTTAGAGGATGGGTGAGTGAGGTAAGATGCATGAATGGATATGGAGGTAGAATAGGGGTCTGAAGTGGCCCAGGGACTAGTGGATGGAGTGGTTAGAAGGTGTAGAAGGCTGACTTGACTCGAAGAAGGCTGAAACAATGATTGCACAAAAAGGTAGGGTTACGTGGGAAAAAGGAAAGATGTGAGATGAGGAACCTAGCTAGGAGATGGAACAGATGGATCTGATGAAGCTTATGTGGATGAAAGAGTGGTAGAGATGCTCTGCACAGTGTACGTTCAACTGAATCAACAAAGTCTTGCAAATAATCAAAGTCCTAGCTAATCTAATCTAACTAACAATAAAGTGAATGAACAACAGCTTTATTTGAAAGAGAACCATGTATATCAACTATGTAATGAAACATTTCAGAGATCTGAACACATAACTAACTTTTGCAAATGGAAACAGTACACTAAGGATTGCATGGTAAAGCAAACTAGTGTCTTTGTTGGGACAGCACGGTTACTTCAATTCCAGCCCCTGATCCAATAAGGAAGAGGTGAAACTGAAAGTGTTGTTGACCCTTTTCTAGAGCTTTCTTCCTGTTATTATCCTACCAATCTATTCTAAACATCTGAAGCAATTCTGTTCATAAACAGTGACCTATTTAATCAACACAACTAAATCTGCCTAACAGAAATACATTTCAAACGCATAAAAGGAAAACAACGATGCATTAAGGAAAGATAACAGTACAAAAAGGAAGCCCTAGGCTCTCAGGTTGGGCCCAACCCTGAGAGCTATGGCTCCTATAGAAAACTCAAAGTTGATATAAAATCGAACTGCTTCTCATTATAAAAAAATAGTCATAAGTCAAGAGTTATGCCAAAATGGCTACAAGAGAACAAGATAAAGCTAACATCACTGTAGTGAAAAATATGCAATGGTTTCAAAAGTCCCTTACGAAGGCTACGGCCTTATCATTTATACACCATGAGGGCCCTAGCTGGCCTCCTAAATCTATGGGACTTGGCTGCCCAAACTGTGAGTAGACAGTTCCTTTCCCAAAATCTGTTTGGCTGCCTTCAAGATCCATTTTTGGTGGCCTTTGGAGCTCGGAGTTGGGGGTGAAGATCCCGAGGAAGGGTTATTTAATGTCATAGACAACCCTCCTACGAATCCTCGCCTCAAGCTTGGCTGTCTTCTAGCCCATGATTGCTCGGTTTTGCTCCAACATGTGTCAAAAAACCTGAAATAAGCACGTGTTAGCCACCTAGGATGAGTGACTACCCTTATTCGTACAAATGACATAAACACATTGAAAAATAATGCATAGGCTATGAAAATTGAAGGATTGAACAAGCACTAAACAAGGATAATTAGGCCAAATGAGCCCAATAAGTTACCCAATTTGGGGCTCATCACCTATATGTAGCTTTGAGATTATATCTTTAAATGCAGTCCATGAATCATCGCATCCAATTCTCTTTTATCCATGATGTCTACCTGCAACTCAAATAAGTGTAGAACTCTTCACACTTCAAGCTCTATGTGATAAATGTAGAATTCTTGAGGTTTGAAGCTCTATATGATGATTTATTCTATCTCCTTCTCCTCTTTCATTGCTCTCCCAAATTTGATTAAACTGTAGGTCCTCAAACTACTCGGCCTCCACTAGTTCATATATATTTTTGTGAATTGTATATGTGAAAAAGTACCAAAAATACATGGCTTATGTCCTTGGATGAATGAACCAACCCATGTTTTTTGTTGTATGTATTTACATATGTATATAAAATGCATATGATGTCTTCGATTTCTAGAAAATCATATGAGACACATACAATCTATAGATTTTTCCTTTAATAACTTTGATGTTATTTTCAATAAAGGCCTACAATGTTCAATCCACATGGGTAACACGCGGTTTTTCTGATGCCCTATTCTACACCCTTCTGGTTACCATTATCATTAGCAATTACTAGTTTTATTCCACCTTTTAGGTTATTTACAATACCACATGCTCAATTCAATTTCTTTCCACATGACCATGTAATGCTCTCAGTGCACAATTCATCATCTCTTCACTATGATAGGAAATCTCTACTCTATCAAACTTGTCATGGTGTTCTCTGTGGTCATGAAGTCTTATATGTTTCCTCCTTTTCAACTTCTACTGCTATATAATAACATGTGATCACTAGTTTGGATATGTTTCTACTTAATATTATGGTCATGCCATGCCTTTTCCCAAGTTTTCTACATGTTATTATGAATTTATCTTCTTCCAATTGTAGTAGCTATATGAATCTTTTTTCTACATTGATATAAGCCACAAATTTGTTGCAACAATAATACAAAGACTAGGGACTATGAATTCATTGAGAATTACTGCCTCCTGCCCATATAATAACCGAAATGTTGTTCATCCTATGAGTTTCTGTGACATAATCTAGTATGCCAAGAGAATTATGGGGATTATCATGTCTGAGTCATCCTTGTTCACATTACAAACCTTCATAAATGCATTCTCCAAGATACTATTGAAGGCCTTTAATGTTACAAAGCTACAAATAATGATCCTAAGTCACACTTGAACAAGTTTCCTGGTACTTTCTAATGGGGGTGTGGACTAAGGCTTGGATGTCTAAAGAAGCACATGGAAATCCCACATGATCCTCGCTACTCCTTAGGAAGCAACAAAGAGTCCATACCAATAGAAGTTACCATTTCAAAGAAATTTGATTAAATGGATTTCAATTATCTTGTTTTTACTATTTATAATTTTTATTTTTGTTATTTTTGGCTTAAAAATGGTCATAGAAGCCTAATAACTAGTCATAACATTTATGTTTTGAAGATTTTGATCAATACTCTCTATTTGGGATTTTGTATCTAGTTTGATTTCCTCAATAACGCACTAGCATATATTGAAAACATGAAAGTATGCATTTGATTTAGAGGAATGAAAAAATTATTTACTTCATTAAAGAAAAGAAAAAGGCATGTCTATTATGCTATACAACTTCCATAATTTCAATTTATTTATCAATAATTAATAAGTGGAGAATTTAACCTATAGGAAATATTTTTAGTAGTACTTAGAATATAGGAGTAAGATTTATCTGAAAGGTAATTACGACATTTTTCTTTTCAATTTAATAAAAAAATGTTATAAAATAAATGAGATAAAATATATATAAAATATTGTGACTAATGAGTTATGGTTTCCTGGGCATGTGGTATTGATAATCCATGGTATTGGTTGATGGTATTTTAACAAAGTCTATTTAAATATAAAAAATCCCCATGATAAAGTGGGAGTGAAATCATGTTACATGGTTTTTTATGTGTATGTGTGTATATATTATTTTTATCATAAAAATAATAATAATAATAATAAATGATTTTTAGAAGATTTATATGTCGAGTAACTTTTAAAAGACAAAATATTGATGCATTTATATTAATGGCTTATGATATATAAAACCTATTATTATTATTGGTATTGCTAATATCAATATATTTTTTCCTTTACCTTGTCAAGTAATTAATTGACATGATAAACCCCTGCTAGAGGATATAGTCACCCTTTTTGTTCCCATCCTAGTCCATGTGACCCTTACAAATGTTCAAGCTATGGGAAGACTTTCTACAGGTCAATGGAGGCCACTACATATGAAAGTTTAATCAAGTGGATCAGCATCTGAATCACATATGTTTTCTTTCTATCTATCTATCTTATATTATATCTATTAATATATATATATTATATATATATATATATATATATTAATATATATAGATAGATAGATAGATAGATAGATAGATAGATATAGTGCTACATTTGAATAATAAACCCTTGACACCTATAAATGCACCATTGTTAGTTTCCACAACTAAAGTAAAAACACTGACAAGTTGTTTGTTTGATGTACCAAAAACATTGGTATGGTTTAACTTTTCTTAGCCTTGTAATCAAGGTGTATATGCATACAAGTTTATGAATATGTAAGATCTTCAATAATTTTGGGTACACATTTGTAGAAATTTATGTCATTAAAACGCAATTTATGGAAAACTTTTACGTACAAATTGAAGTATAATATATATCATTTTAAAATGTTCAAATTTGAGGTTATTCCCCTTAGAAATTTATACTATCTGGGTAGTGAACATTGGGACTATAAGTTTTACATTGAAATACATTTCCATTGGTATTCGGCATGCCATCCATTGAATCCATTTTTCGTTATCTTGATCTTGTGCATATCTCTTGAGTCTCCCTTTCCTTCAATGTGTCTGAATCCCATGTCATCCTTCAAGATTGTTAGTTTACCTAATCATGCTATCATTAGGCCTCTTGCTATAGGTTGTAATACTACATTGAAAAGTTCCTCCACAAGAAATTCAATATTAGACTATATGATACTTTCATACCGATAGTGATGCACCATTATGGTACCTTTAGCTTCAAATCAATGACATGTTATATTCCCTTATTTGATAGGTGTTTCCATATGTGTAACATCCCTTGGAAGACTAAACTTTATACTTTTGAAGGTAGAGATATTTACACAATAACTTTGTTGAGAAATGATTTCGATCTACATAGTATGAGTGATTCATGTATTGAAATGTCCCTTGCTAAAAAATTGTCATATGTTTTCATTTCATGTTCTAGATGCCATTAGTCATCTACATGTGTCGCATAATGAATGCTAACTTGACCTTGCTTAAGAAAGTATGCCCTTCCACCTTATTGCAATAGTTAAATTATGGGTTATAATTATGACATATATTTAATGTTTAGGTGTATCACTTACGTACTTAAACGTTTGATCATAGAAATAAGAATCATAACATATTGGCCATTTCCATTGCACCAATCAAAAAGTTTCTTCTATAAAATTCATGAAAAATTCCTCCAACTCTTCCTTAGTCACAAAATCTTTGGATTTAGTCCTCAACATTTTTTATTTTTTTCTTTACTTGTTTCCCTTTTAAAGGACCAAAATAATATCAAAAACTAGTTAGACATCTAATACCAACATTTATTTCTTAAGAACCTATTGTAGTTGCTACAACCACCCTCCAAAATGTTGCTCATGCTTTTATTTTGGAGCCTTCCTTCTATCCACAAGAGCTTATATTTTACTATCGTCTAGTATTCATGTTATGATAAAAGAGTTATTTTTTCATGCTCTTCTTCTTATGTACTGATCCCAACTTGCCATCTTTCAAACAAAATCTAACTTCTGACTTGAGCTTGCGGAACTACTGGGCTTGCCTCTAGAAACTGCCTAATTCTTCTTGGCAGGCCAGCCTTGAGCATGAAAACTGTGTGATTTTGGATGGCAGGCCAACCTTGTTGATGGAAAATGTGTAAAGCACCCCTTGAGCTTAGAAACTGTGCAATGCAATGATTCAAGAAGTTGCCCAATCCTTGGGAATTGTGCAATCCTTCTTAGTAGTGTGCATACAAATTTCTTGAAAATTTGAAAAATAAGAAAATAAAAAAGAATCCCTAGAAAATAGGAATTTATTAATTATTTTCATGAAGGTGACACACTTAATATTTTGGAACTTTCTACCAAGTGTCACTTTTTCTTTTATTTTAGGCATGCGCGTCATAAAATCCAATCAATATAGATATATAAAATAGACGTCCCTAGAGCTCATTTTTACATTTGATCTTGGATCTATAACATTCCCAAGGAGATCAAGGAGCCTTTGGTGGAATTTGTGATGCTTTTTTGCGTGATTTTGGCTTTTGTCGCATTCTGTCATTTTTTCTGTCGCTTTTTGTCATTTAGTTTCTGTGAGTGTTGTTTTGTTTGTTTATTTTCATGGTTGTTGGCATTTTAGAGATTGGTGAAAATTAGGGTTTCTCTGTCAAAATCTAGTGTGTCTTATCTCGTGAGGTCCTTTTTCTTGTCCATTGTGTTTGGAATTATTGGTGTTTTGTCTGATTATTTTATTTGATTAGCCAATTTTTTTCTCTTGATATTTCAAGAGTTTGGAGTGAAATTGGATTGATTCTAGGGTTTTTAGGTCATTTGATTGTCACTTGCCGCTTGTAAGTGTCACTAAGTTTCTAGTTTGATGATTGATTAGACTTGTTTATCTATTAAAATCATTCAAAATGTCAATTTGCATTAGTTTTAGCTTGTCTTTTGTAAAGTTGCTTTTCAATTTCATTAGGTCATCTTGCACTTGAAAATTCCTCTTTGTTAATTATCGAACATAGATGACGTTGTTTGGTTTACAAGTTGAAGAGGGTGCTTTTTTGATGCATTCAAAAGAGAAAAGTGAAGGACATTTTAATCTAAGTTCTTTTTTATTTGAGTTAGTGTTACTTTGATTGGTGCATTAGAAGCATTAGAAGAATTTGAATCAAAATTAATTTTTTATTTAGTTGAAACTTTGATTGCATTAGCGCATTGGAAAATCAAAGAGAACATCATTTATATAAAGTGCATCTTAGTGAAGTAAACATCATTTTTCTTTCGATAGATTGCACATAAGATAGTGAAGATTGTTTTTACCTTTTCATATTGCATTTGGAAATAAAAGTTAGTGGAGGCATGTTCTTTGATTCATTCTCTTGTTTGATTCATTAATTGATTGAATTCTCTTCCCTTGTTAGTATAGATTTTATTGAATTGAAAATTTTCCTTCTCCCATATAGTTTCATTTTAGGATTCAGGTGACATCGTTTGAGCCAAAATATTGGAACATAATTCAAGAACAATGTTAAAATTTACTCAATTAACCTTAGGATCATTTGGAACTTAACACAAACATTTAGAAGTCTAGGCTAGAGACATGTTTCAACATCTTTAAACCTAGCAGTGGTTGTTAACTTCCTGCATTGTATCCCGGGATGAAATTGTGTTTCACGTACGGAAGTATATATGATCGTTCTCTAGTACTCTCGGGTACATCAGAGGCACTCCACATATCGAAAGTATATGAGAACACTCTCATCGAACGATTATGCATTAGACAATGCTAACACAGACTTGTGCTCCCCAAATTGTCGTGTATATATTGGGAGACCCCACTAGGTTGTTATCCTTTAGCCATAGGTAACTGAGTTAGCCACCTTGTAAATGTGATACACCGAACACATCATTCAGGAAGATTGGTCGTCGTATGTTAAAAGTCCTTGGTTTCAGCTAAGGTGTATATTGTTATTCATGGATACTTGGTAAACCCTCTTGCCTAGTACACCCTTTTTTATTTATTTCTTGTTTTTAAGTTCTAAAATTTAACTTCCCATGATAACATGACTTACCTATGCAGTTATCCTTGGCCTCACATTGCCTAATTAATAGTAAATTTTAATTGTAAGCTCAAATAAACCACCTCCTATTGTTTTTGAGATAAGGTCATCGTGGTTGAACCACTGGGTTTGCCTTACATATCCCCTTCACCATCTGACACTAAAGGGTCACCACAAGGATTCCATCTTGATATTTCATAGTCAGTTGAAGCCCAAGGTTTTGAAATTGGAATTATCCCAAGTATTCAACCCCTTGATTCGTGTCCTCCACCTCGAGAGTCATCATCTCAGGAACCAGATCCAGAAACTCCGAGGTTCCATAGAGATATTTATTATTCCCTATGAATCCTCTTTTTGAACCATTGGTCATATTTACTCAATGGCCATATAGTCTATTTGATAACCCCAACATACCTTTGGAACATTCTCCTAGTACATCATGGATTCCTCCTCACGAACTATTTCCGCTTATGGCATCAGAAGGTGAGATTCCAACCTCTCCCCGAGATCCTCCTCCATAAGTCTCAACCACTCACACTCCTGGTGTTGGCAATGAATCTAAATATAAATTTCCACCTGAAGGCTTTCCATACGTGGGAAGTATGCCACCTCCATCACCGCCTGAAAGTAGTGAACCTTTGTTTCAACTAGGTTAAACCTCTTTGGCTCAATTTGTTTCAAGTACTCCAAGTGCGTCTTCACTTTATCATAATCTCATTTGGTCATCGGGTGCTATGCCTACTTATGGTTCATTTTTTTCAAGCATGGCTTCTCAAATTCCTATACAAACTACAATTTCTTCAGTTCCTATACAACCGACAATTACGGTTGGGATGATTAATGTCCCTATATGTTCCTCAGGTCCTCTATTAAGTGGACAACATGTGCCACAACCTATCCCAATACATGGGGGGAAATAACCACCTCCTCCATATCTGCCTCCTGTTTCGCGTGGAACTTATGTGAATGGATCTCAAACTCATGCTACCAAAGTTAGTTAAACTATTGGAAGTGTACCGTATCCTATTGGATCATCTATTCGATCTGGATCATGCCAAATCCCGTATGAACAACATATTTCGACTCAAATACCCTACCAACAATTGTACCATCTGTATGGCTCATAATAGACTCAAAATTCACCTTTTAATAAAAAAGAAGGACCCCAAATGTAGTTTGGTCCAAATCCCTTATTTAGGACATCTGGTCAATTTCAAAACTGGAACCTATCAGTACCATCATGGAGCCCAACAAATTCCACAAGGAACTTTCCAACAATAGCAACCATATGTACAACAAGGACCTTATGTGCAACAAGGGCCTTATCAACAACCATTGCAACAACAAGGTCCTTCCTTGCAGCAGCAAAACTAACCCTTGTACCAACAAGGCCAACCCTTACAGCAACAAGGTCAACCTCTGCAATAGCAGGGACAACAATTTTACCACCAGGGTCATCCATTGCAACAACAACCTTATACTCCATACTCTTCACGAGCTATTTATCCACCTTATGGTTCTCAATGGCCCATGATGGGTTAGTATCAACATTAACTTGGTCAAAACTCACCTTTGTGAGGGAAAAATCCACCCTTGTATGTTCAGAATACCTCTTAGTGGGGGCAATATCAAAATCCTTCGAATCCCTCTCAAAATCCTAGTAAAACCTCTGAGGTTAATGTCATTCAATCTACTGTGGAAAAAAAAAACTCAAAAAGTAAAAAGAAGGGTAAAGGAAACATTAAATCTGATACCCCAAAAGAGGATCCTTTGAAATCATCTGTTGATGATGTGTCTAAATGTAAGCCCAAATATACTTGCCTAATTTGTGATGAAGGTCACTAAACCAAAGGTTTTCCCCATCGTGCTAAAGTCAGTCGTTTGTTAAAAGGAACCTAAGGGACACCAGATATATTAAAATAACCTTTTCCATTACAACAAACCCAATTGGTAGAGCAATTGCAATCTTCTACATCTTCAAGTTCTCAATTTTATATGAGTGGAACGACACCTATTTATGTCACCACTTGGTCAAAATACTACCTGACTCCTGCCAAACAGCTGGTGTAGAAAGAAGTTACTGAAACATGTTAGTAAAATTATATATTATAGAGCAACGGAACACATAAATTATTGTAGAAATATAAACACAGAAAATGCATAAAACAAGAGAGACACAGATATATGTGGTTCACCCAGTTTGGGCTACGTCTATGGAGAAACAGCCAATCCTTCTTTTATTATATTATCTAGTAAACTGAAGAGATACAACCTACAGCAAATCCACTGTAACTCCCGCTTCGCTCTCAATATCCTCTCTCTTCCTCACTCAGAATATAGATCTATATAGACATAATAAAATTCCCTCATATATATTGAAGGGTTTCCTTCTAGGGCCAAAAACCCTAAATTAAACATAACTTCTATCGTCAGATCATCTGCCTAATGAACGGCCCAGATTGACTAGAAATTACTATACTTTTACAAGGTAATTTTACATCTGTTTTTAGCTTCAGGAGAGCTACCCCCGAACCCCTGCCAAGGGATTGCTGGCCCCCGGACCCCCCAGCCAGGGGGGATTAGCCCCCTCAGACCCCTGCAGGGGGGACACCCCCCCACATGGAGGGGTGTAAAATCTTCTTGGGGTATACATCTGGCTGAAAATTTTGAATATAGAAGATAATCAGGCTCCACACCCAACAAAACACCCTCCACTTCTACTCCGCCCAATTATGGTCCTATTCATATTGAGAGACCTATTAATGACTCTGTTACATGACCACCTCCTAATGGTTCCCTTAGGAAATCATCATACTATCCAAACGAGGTGCTCAACATAATAATATTATCGAAGATTTAGCTCAAGCACCTTCGACAATTTCTACCCTGGAAGTTCTCCAGAGTTATCCATCACAGTGGAAAGAATTACTATCTGCTATAGGAGGAATTGACTCTACTGATTTGAGTTTGATTACCTTTAACCTAGAAAATCATGTTCCATGACTTCCACATCAGCTTACCTTTTTAATCCAAGTCATTATCAAAGGGAAGACGATTCATAGGACTGTTGTTGATGAGGATGCTTCAACCTGCATCATGTCTACCTCATGTTGGAAATGTATTGGCTCTTTGCCTCTCAACCAGTCTCCTAACACCTTATAAACCTTCCATGGTAGAGGATCTCGTCCATACGGTATTCTCACAAACTTGCACATAACATTGGAAGGGAAAACTGTTAATCTAGAAGTAGAAGTCATTGATGCCAACTTGAATTATAATCTTCTACTTGGTTGGAGTTGAACCCATGCTAGTTTTGTCTGGTTTTTACATTGTTATGTGTGCTCTTCTTTCCTCATGAGGGGAAAATATTCATCACTGATGAGTTAACCTTTTTCTCTTCTAGCTCTTCAAACAGCATTGTTCCATATGTGGAAAATACTGACATCCCTTATGAGAGTGTCAGGGTGGGTCTTTTTAAAGATTCTCTTCTTATGGGAACTTTTTCCCTCCCACCTCCAAACGTCAATTTCTTTAACATGATCTCCACTTAACACGACCCTTGGATTATTCCTCATCCCGATCAAGTTGATTTTTTTGGTGATGTCATCACACTCAACCTAGCACAACAAGCCTATCAGGTTGTTGTTTTGGCTTTAGAAGCCACCTATGAAATTAATCCTAATGTTAGTATGCATCTTGATGTGTATTCACAATCCCATTAGCTTGGTTCTTTCGATTCTCCAAATCCCTTAAAAAATATATTTCCAACAGACAAGAGTATCACCGAGGTTATGTCTTTTGAAGAATCTCCCTGACATGATGTCCATCATCATTCCTCATTTCTCCTGATTCTTGGAGAGTTTTCATCATGTTTAGACACCTTTATTTCCAGTGCACCAACTCATGCACTTCAAACATATATTTTGGTTCATGAAGTTTTGTCTGAAGGAAACATGGGGAACATTACAGCTACGATGCCCATCGACATTTCTATGAAACCAGGAATTGTCGGAAAAATCCATGTTTGGGTTTCTTGTTCTTGAAATGAGATCAATATTTACCTAGGCTTTTCAAGGAATTACTTGATGTCTTTTCTTGGTCATATGTTTTAGGGTCCTATAATAATAGGATTCATAATTTTGAATTGGCTTTGGTTAGTCTTTTAATAATGTACATAATTTTTCTTTCTATAAAATGTTTTCCATATTAAAAATTAAAAAATGTAAAGAGGGTATGTCCTAAAAGAATAATCAAAGGACAAAATGAAAGAAAAAAGATAAAAAAAAAAAGTGAAAAATATGAACCCGAAAAAGAGATAAAAATAGCTCATGAAAGTGTGCAAATCCAAATGCCACTACCTTTTACTTTACTGTGCAAAATAAGGTTGTGTGTAGCTTGTCAGAAAATGCCGCAATCCATGATGGTCAAATAGCTTAATCTTGACTCATTCATGCTTTAAATTTCATGTTGATAGATAAAGAATAAAGATATAGCCAAATTGTTTAACCTTGGTAGACTTGTAGTTAGGTAGAGAGTAAGAATGAGCTCATCAATTTAATCTGAGCCATTGGAAGTTATAAGACTAGAATTAGATAGTTTTCTTATCAAAATAAAAGAAAATAAAGGGTCAGCAAGCTCAAATGCACCCATTGAAATGAAGAAAAAAGGTTAGGGTAAATAAAGGGTAGGTAGAATTTTTGGAAAGTGCACAAGGTTGCTAATTCAAAACCACATTTATCATGCTTAATCCTATGTTTCATGTCCAGGAGGAGTTGAGAAAAAGAAAGGATATTCACCAAGCTTGTTTACTAATTTCCCCTCATTTCACTATACCCCAACATACTTATTTGCTAATTTCCCCATTATCCCTTCATTACTTATAAATACCCTTCCCCCTCATTTTGAGCTTTTACCCTTTGGTTTCACATATTTCCCTAGAAATTACCCTTCAAAAATCATATTCCCTTCCCGAAACCCCTTTCCCTAGTGTGAAACCCATTCCCCATTACAAATATCACTTTCCCCCCTTATTAATTTCCCTTTTCCTGTTAAAAACTTACAAAAACCCTTTATCCTAAGTTTTTTGTATGCCCTCGCATTATGTAATTAATGTCCCCCACTTTATATTTCCCCGATAACTTTTTTAACCCACCAACCCCCGCCACATAATCCATGGTCCCACCTTTATTAGCATGTTGTTTATATTAAATCCCCACATTATTCATTAATTAATTTCAATTCTTTGTAATTAAACATTGGGCCCGGCCAACCACTTTCCCGACTTTGTCCGTGCAACTCAACTATGCAATATCCCTCTGATCTCCCACCCCTAGATCCAACAGTGTAAATCCATATCGTGCAGATTAATTTTCTGGCACTTAATGGCCCGAGATCACGTGAGATTCATGGTTTTGGTCGATCCCTCTTTGGCTACGTGGCAGCAACACGTTATATCGCGTGCTCGTGAAAAATAATGCCCACCATCCAAAAGCGGTGTGACGTTGTAGAAAACCACCTTCTCGCTTAAAGGAAAAATTGCCCACTGTTCATTCAATAATATTCGTGCCAAAATGTGACCATTATCGGTTAAAAGGCCAAAAAAGCCCCAATTTTCTCTTTTCACTCGTTTTTCACTACAAACCGCTGTAAACCAATTGTGACACCCAGAACCTTTGAGTGATAAATTTATCCACCAATTGCCACCTAAAGATGTTGCGAACACCAAATTGAAGCAGAAAATATCCAGTTCAAGCCTTAATACCCTCTCCAGCTACCACAGAACCCCGTCTCCATACCAAATTGCCAATTTCCAGGTATTTTTGGAAAAACCAAAACGACCCTATGAATTTGAAAAACACATAGTGATTATTGAATGGTTAAATAATTAAATTAACTAAAAAACATTCCTAGAGTTGAAAAGAAGCCTACTGTCCACTCAAAACCCTATTTTAGAAACTGTAATTACCTTCCCATTGTTCCAAAGCTCCTAAACCTTACTACCGAAGCCACATAAAGCATAATTCAATTCATTAAACCTAAGTATGGATTCCCAAACCTCTCTGGATGTAAGACTCCTGCAAAGCCCTCTCCAGGATATTGACCACCTTGCATTAGCCAATAGAGACTTTCAAATTAAAGATACTGCTTCCCCTGCCTACCTACTAAAACTCACTACTGGAGTAAAGACAAGTTTTTAAACCAGAATGATGACATTCACCTTTGGGAGTCAAATTTTGCCAAGTACTGTTTCCCAGATGTACACCCATTCCCAAAAATCATCCACTTCTGCCAAGCATGCTATATTCCAAGTCAGAGAGCCATAGTCACCCCTAATCAACAAGTTTTGTTCACCATTACAACAGAATCTATAAATGAAATGCTGCAAATCCACTCAAGTCAAAACAAGACGCCACATTCAATTGAAGGATTGCCTGACCTCTACACCAAGCTAGATATTCCCAGGAAAGCTTAGATTATTCAAAACTTCATCATTAAAGAGTCTCACACTCCAACAGATAGTCCTCCTTACGCTGCCTCCATTTTTTCTGAGAGAGACAGACAAAGTATTACCATGCTCTCTTGCATTTTAGGGTACACCATAGATGAAAATGCGGATGAGTTTGTCCTGGATTTCCTTTCTATCTTTTTCACAGGCAAGCCTCCTCCTATAATATATAACTATGCTTAGTTTATAGTAGACAGAATGCATGAACAATTCATCAGACTACCAAATGAGAGAGTTTTCAATTACTCTTCATTTTTGTTTCACATGTTCATGTACTATCAGTCAGACAAGTTTCCAATCAACATTCAGAATTTAGACACCAAAGGCAATCCAAGATCAGTCATCTATTGGACACCATTGATCCAAGCATACTCCACTATTTCTTCCTATAAAGTGTTCATTGATTCATTTGTGCATCCTATTGTAAACATGCTAACCGGTAGCTATCAGCCCAGGATCAGTCAGGAAATTAAAATGGTTTTACAGTTGGCAAAGAACAGTAAAGTGTGAGACTGGTATTTATACCAGCACCACACAGAGGTAAGCATATATGGATGCTAACTAACTCCCTACAAACTTCCCAAATACCTCCCCATGAGGTTATTTGCATTAGAGTACTTTAGACATATTATAAACATTGATGAAATTAACTTTATGGCAGCTAAGAAGAAGGCTCAATTCAAAATGAAAAACCAATTGGGCCCCTTTATTTGTAAAAATAGGGAAGCTGGACGAGAGGCTGATAAGATTCTACAACAGATGAAATTAAAGAATAGTTTTATGTGGCAATATGACCCTCATGAAGTCATAAATAAACTTAGGCTCAAAGTCAAATTGGGTCCTTTCATACATCATCCTAGGACATACATTGAGAGATTTTCCAACCAGTCTGAATTGTTGGAAAATAATTTGATAGATATGGACAATACTGTAGTAGATGTGGAAAATACATTGATATATATGGAAAAACAGATTGATACTAGTTCCTTTCTGCAGGTTCCAGCCCTAGGAGAATAGATGAATATTACTCCCATCCTACAAACTCCAGCAAATGAAGACAGAAATGTGAAAATAACCAAGGAAGAAAGTTCTAGTTCAACCATGGAAACAACAGATGAACAATTTGAGATCAGTTATAGGAAGAGGCCCAAGCTTAATCCTTTAATTGAACAAGAAGACACCATTGACTCCGTGGAAATCACTGGTATAGAAGCAATGGTTGGAAGGAATAAAG
This sequence comes from Pinus taeda, assembly GCA_000404065.3. NCBI lineage: Eukaryota > Viridiplantae > Streptophyta > Pinopsida > Pinales > Pinaceae > Pinus > Pinus taeda. Next base: position 349,065 of record APFE031757215.1, on the reverse strand, counting down.
GCCCAACAACTTCAAAATAAACACACCGGCCTTCTACTTCAAATACCCAACTTATTGAGAAACAACTTAGCATTGAGGTCTCTTCATCCACTAGGCCTGTTGGTAAAGAGAAAGATATTAAAGAGAGGTATAAGGAAATTAAGTTGAGGAATGAGACATTGAAGGCTGAGACTTATGCCCAGTACTTCAAGCAGACACCTGCAAATCAAAATAGGTTAATGTCAGCCTTTGACATTATGACTGGAAAGATCCAAATTACATTCATGAAACCTACAGTCTAGTAGTCAAGATCATCGGCAGACTATAAGAAAACAAATTTTGAAGTTTTGGCCAGGGATGTTCATCCCATTGACCAAATTTAGTTTCAAAAACAGGTAGGTGAGATGATCTATTCCACCATGAGAAATAGAGCTATGACTATGCACAAACTTCAAGGTTCATTGGATAATATCACTGCACAGTACAAGCTGGAAAAGGCCTCCTCACATGGCAAGGACAATAGAATCAAATCACTAGAAGACTTAGTGATTGAGCTTGGACATGATCCCAATGATCTCAAGGTTGCCGAGAAATTGATAAAGAATAAAAATAAGGATATTGTTGCTCTCAAAAAACAATTAAAACTACCTCATTTGGAACATCCACAGACCAAGGAGGTCCTTGAGAGCCAAACTCATCAGGAGGAAATGATGGACTTTGTTTTACAGCTTAATGACCAATTGAAAGAAATAGAGAAGGAGTTGGACAACTTAATACAACTGAAACAGGCCAGACTTGAGACTGCCACTGCCACTTTCATTCCAGCAATGACTACAGTACTACCATCCACTTTGGTAGCTTCATTAGCTCCTACAACTCCACTGGATACAACACTTTTAGCTGTAACAACATCTACATCAACAATAGGTTCGACAACAACAACAACTCAGCCAAGTGATGAGGCAAGCAAATTGGTCAAAGAAATGGAAGACATGTCCATTTAGACCACAAAGATAAATAAGCTTAAAGAAAAGATAACAAGATTAGAGAATGAGAATAAGCTTGCATAGATTATGCATAAGGAGGAAATTCAGAAGTCAACCAAGTTGACTGAAAAAATGAAAAGCTTAGAAAAAGAACTAACATTGAAGGAGCCACTTGGCCAAGCTAAAGAACAATTATGGGCCAATACCATTTACTCTATCAATGATATTTGGCCATCTATACAAGTCATCTTTGACAAAAATGACTTAGTCAAATAAGCTACATAAGAAATACAAAGAGTTTAGGCTAAACTTGGAGACATGCCAGAAGAAGTCACTAGAATAATCCATTTCCTTAACTCTAAACATAAATATGAATCGCAGGATCTAGACATAGGTGATAAGACATGCACCATACTAGAGGTTAAAAAGGTTCTCACCAAGAGGAATTTGATGATGAACCTTGAGGACAAATTCCAAACCATGCAACTCGCTATATACAGGTTCATGGTAAAGTTTGATGTTTTGAGGCAGAAAAGTTTGCCAAATCCCTTGGTGATAAATGACAAGTTGATGCCACAAGAAGATTACAATAGGAGAATCAGAGAGGTGGCAAAGGATCAAGCAAATAATTCTTCTATGAAGGGGATGTCTAGAAAAATGTTCTATATGAGACATTTGAGAACCTGTTTTACCTCCAACATGAGGTAAAACACCTTTTTGTGAATAGGCCCACTTTTGCTAAATACACAGAAGTAGATGAAATTTACATGCAAATGGTAAATATAAAATTACCAGATGCAGATATTTGGGAGAAATTAAATGACTTACTATAAAAATGAATAGTCAAAGTGAAAAAACACAATAAAAGAAAAACAACAGACCAGCTAGATGAAAGAGTATCAGGGTAAAGAGTATTATTTGAAAAGGAAAAGTAAAAAAGAATAGTCAGAATGAAGACCAAAAACAAGGCAGAGAATAAATAGAAAAATATTAGAAGCATCAAGACAACACAACCAAATAAATAGGGACAACATATAAAAGTTGAACATCTGTCTCTATCTTATTCCATGAAGATATTTCTTTTTCCTAGATTAATTCCCAAAGCAGTTTGGGATATTTTGTAAATTATTTTTGTATAAATACTTCAGAATTCGAAGTATTGGAGGTGGATTACTAGACATTTGTAGAGTTGTATTGATCTAAAACCTAAGGGTTCACTGTATCATTTTTCTCAAGTCATCAGACTAGACTGAGTAATAAAGAGATTGCATTATAGGATTCATGTGTTGAGCTACTTCAATGAAGTATTTTATTTCTCAAATTTGTTATTTTCTCATGTGTTTCACAAACTTGCATGTTATTTAAATTGAATGAATTAACTGGAAATTTATTTCAAAATTTCTTTAAGTACACTCTGTTTTGAACAGTTAATCATTTTATTGTTTTCTTCTAATATCTGTATCTGAGAATCCTTAATTTCTCTCCCAACCCGGTTGACCTCTTTCACTTCCTTCATAATCTGGTTTAAGGAACCCTTGGTTGCTCCTTCGATGTAATTGAAAACCACTTCACCATCCAGCCTGATCTAAAAATTCCTCGGCTACCTTGCCCTGTAAACACTATCTTTTGACCATAATCCAGTCTTGTTTCCTTGACATTTGACCCCATAGCCCAATGGTGAAAGACATCCCTCTATCCATCTAAGTAAGAGATCCCACCAACAAATCAAAACCAAAACCCAAGTACAATGATAACTAGCCTAAAATCAATTAACTAATCAAAGTTAAATCATAAAGAGAGGTCCCTCTCTGAGCATTAGGAAGGCTAGATCTTAATCTCCAAAGTAGGTTTTTGGTTACCTCTATCATTTTTTCCCTAACAACTCTAAAGAAATTTTGGAGTGATAATTGGTGACCATACTGGGGACCAGTCCTTAGTGTAATAAAAATGTAAGGAAAACTTAAATCTTACCTTTTGCATCTTAAGGTCATCTTAAAGTTGTTAAGAAATTTCATTAAAAAAAAAAAAACGGGCTTCCAGGAGAACACACTATACCAGGGAAAATCCAAATCCAAACCCTACAACAATAGTTGATGAACCTGATAGAATTTTGAGAAAATTTAAAAAGGTATAAACTCAAGGAAGTAGTAGTCAGTTAGTTAAAGCAAATTCACTCCCAAAGAATTATCAAGTTTAGAGTAAATTTAGCTTGATCTATCTTTTGAGCTTTCACTATTTAGAACCAAATCAGAAAATTCAATTCATGAAATTGTAATAGACCCTAGTTTTATTCAATTCATTGAGTCAAAAAAGGTGCCTATACATCCAAATTTAAATCAACTTGCTTTGTATAGTTTTGATAAACTAGAAGCTTTAACCTCAACCTTGATAAAGCATACAGATGATGCCTATCATCAACAACCAGTTAAATTAGCTTCCCTCACTACTGCTGCCTCCGAACTTTCTACAGAGTCTTCAAAAATTGTAAATACAACTTCATTTACAACCACCTCACCTATAACATCCACCACAATTCATTCCCCTAAACCATTGATACCTCAGCTTCTTCTCCAATCGGACATATCAAGTTCATCTAGTTCATCTACACCCATCTCAAGTCCTTCTTCTAGCACTGCTACTTTGCCCCACAGTCAAACCAAAATCTCAGCCATGGTAGACAGATATGCACCTTTGGTTTTACCAACTCAACTACATGGCATGCCCCAAGATTACCAAAGCAAAATCTTTTTGTTTGATGCTACTAGTTAGTATACTACCCAAAAACATGTGAATAAAATGACTGATTACTTTGAATTGCATGAGATTGATGAGTCTGATGTTCAAATGAGGTTATTTTCCCAAACACTGACAGGGGATGTAAAGAAATGTTTTAAAGGTTTACCTGTTAATCATATTGCAGATTTAGCTTCTTTTCATAGATTGTTTATTGATAGATGGGAAAGAAAGAAAAACCCTCTACAAATACTATTTGAATATGATAACATTAGAAGAGCTCCTAATGAATCAGTTCAGGATTATTTAATTAGGTTCAACAACATCAATAATGAAATCCTTGCTAATATTAAACCTCCACCAGACCTAACACTCATCAAATTCCCTGATGGTTTTGAAACTGATACGTCATACCAATTAAGGGAAAGAAACGTTGAAACATTGGAACAAATGTAAAGTAATGTTGCTAGTGTAGCAGCCAATTTATTAGCTAAGAAAGCTAGGACGAGAAATGAGAAAAATAAAAGCGGAGGTAAAATAGATAGTTTAGCCAAAAGTGTAGAAAGGATAATGGATAGATTATAAAACATGGAAAGAAAAGCTCAATGGGAAAATCAACAACCACCCCTAATAAGAAACCCCAACTTTAGGAAAAATCCTAACACTGGAAAAAATGTTATACCAGATCAGTAGATTAGACCTCATTTCCAAGAAAACTATGCCAAGGGTTCACAAAACCATAAAGAAGAAGAGGATACCCAAATACATCTATTAGGAATTAAAAATGAAGATGTTGTTTTTCTTACTAGGAAGAACGAGAATTGTACATGCTACAACAATTACAATTAGAATCTGGAGAATCCTTTGACTTCAAACAAGTCTATGAATTTGCTATATATGAAGTTCAAAATAGTACAACCTTAGAAGCAAAAAGAATAATGAAATTCCCACTAAGGAATCAGTACAAATACAAACTAAAAAAATAACAGAAGATCCTGTGGAAAAAGGTGCTACAAATTCTCCCTAGAGGAACTCAGGAGACTTCCAACCCTAAAATTGTAGATATAACTTCAGTTGAAACTCAAACTAAAATTGTTAGTCAAACTATCTGAGATAAGAGAATCCAAAACAAAACAGTTGGTACACAAATGGAATTGCCAACTACTAATAAAAAAGATAAAAATACATAGATCACAATTTCTTAGGAAGATCTCACACAATCAGGCAAAACTCAAATGTCATTCAACATTAAGACTGAGATATCCAAATTGAAAATATCAGTTCCTTTGATAGAGTTAGTGAAAAATGAATCATATAAAGCACAAATCATTCAAACACTAAACATAGGTGAAGGAGAAGATGTTGTAAGCCTTAGTGATGATCAAACTGAGTTATTGTTTGGCCCAAAAATAAATGGCACACATCAGCAAGGGGGTATCCCTCCATTCTACATTAGCTTGAATGTTCATGATAAAATCTTACATAATGCTATGCTAAATTCAGGGGCATCCGATAACTTAATGCCAAAAGAAATCATGGAGAGATTAAACTTAGATATCACTAGACCATTCGAGGACCTTTTTTCCTTTGATTATAGCCAAGTCAAATGCCTTGGCCAAATTAAAGATTTGTGTGTGACTCTAGTCTAGTACCCAACAAAGAGCATTATCATGGACATAGTAGTTGCTAATATCCCACCCAAGTATGGGATGTCGTTATCTCATTCATGGGGAGCAAAATTGCAGGGATCTCTATAGTTAGACATGTCACATGCCACCATCTCTATGTTTGGTCAGCCAATAAAACTTTACAGAGAGACCTTGATGAAATACATGGTGAGTAGTGCGGAAAAAACATAGAATTTCTCCATATACTCCATGCATTCTGATATGGACTCTTTTATCTTGTACAATTCAGACAATGGAAAAAATGAAATCACAGCTGTAGAAGAAAAACACAAATCACCTGATTGTGAAAACATATTTCGTGAGTCTCTATGGAATTTGGATTTTGATGGCTCTATAAATAGATTAAGAGTAGGTGCAGGAGTTTGGATTCACAACATGGAGAATAATCATTCTGAAGATCATGGCTTTAGATTAAACTTTAAATGCACAAAAAACATGGCAGAATATGAAGCTCTAAGCTTAGGATTTCAAATTTCTAGAAAAGTTGTAGCCAAGAGAGTCTCTATCACGGGAGATTCAAAATTGATTATAAAACAAATTAAAGGAGAATACTCTATGAATAATCCCATACTTAGCCAATACACAGAGACTGTCCTAGATTTGATTAAGGACCTCCTTGAAACTAATTTTGCTACCATTCCTAGGAAACAAAACATGCAAGCTCATAGTCTAGCCACTTTGCTAGTACCTGCAAACTAGCTTTTCAGCCCAACCACATGTACACTACAGAAGTAAGACACAAACTTGTCATACCATACAATTTGAAATATTGGTGGATTTTTTCACAAGATTCTCAAATTTATGATTTAATGAATGCTGAAGGGGTGTTTCAGAACTGTAACATAGATACTAATTGTATAGTAGATAATAACATAGATAGTGAGATAGATCTGAATACTTTAGATTTGAATAAACCCCTAACTTCACTAAAGAAGAAATAGATAACTTAGAAAAGGAAGAAATAGAAGAAATAATGAATGATGATCCTGAAATTTTAAACCTTAAAGATAAATTTTTGCCCAATGGATTAGTCCCATTAGAAGATTTTCTTGATTCAAATGATGTAGCTAGGAAACCAAAGATGGAAATTTTAAGAGCAGATATAAAAGAATGTAACATAGGAACAGAAGAAAAACCTAAGCTTATCAAAATATCAAAAGCCTTACCTCCAGATGAAAAGATTAAATACATAATTCTGTTCAAAGAGTTTCAATATGTCCTTGCCTGGAGTTATGAAGACCTTAAGTCTTATGATACCAGCATAATTCAACATAAGATACCTATCAAAGAACATCATAACCCTTTTAAACAGAAGCCTAGGAGAATTAATCTCGTTCTGATGCCATTAATTGAAAAGGAAGTAAAAAGGATGTATGATGCCAAAATCATAGCACCAATTAGATATTCAGTCTGGGTCTCTAATTTGGTCACTACTAGAAAGAAAACATGAGAAATTAGACTCTTTGTTGATTTCAGGAACTTGAACAAAGTATCATTAAAAGGTAACTACCCTCTCCCTAAAATGGACCACATTCTCCAAATGGTAGTAGGCTCATCTAGAATTTCATTACTTGATGGATTCTCTAGATACAGCCAAATCTTAGTTCAACTAGAGTATCAAGCAAAGACCACATTTACCACTCCCTGGGGTACTTTTATGTATTTAAAGATGCCATTTGGACTAATTAATGTAGGAGCAACATTCCAAAGAGCTATGGACATAACTATTGCAAAATAAATCCATGACTTTCTAGTTGTTTACCAAGATGACATCATAGTGTTTTCAAAATCAGATAATGAACATCTAAATCACCTAAGAAGAGTTTTCATTAAATGCAAAAAATTTGGTATTTCCTTAAACCCCAAAAAGACACTCTTTCGTCTAGAAGAAGGTAAACTCTTGGGACACATAATATCCAAAGATGGAATTAGAATAGATCCATCTAGAATAGAGGCAATCCTAACCATCACTCATCCTAGAAACATCAAAGAATTACAGTCATTCTTAGGCAAAATAAATTTCCTTAGGAGATTCATTTCAAACTTACCAGAATTAATTAGAGAACTAAATAACATGTTAAAGAAAGATTTAGCACTTAAGTGGATAGTAGAGGCTAAACAGTCTTTTGAGGCAATAAAATAGGCCCTTACTAAAACACCAGTTCTCATAAGTCCTAATTTCCAAAAAGATTTATAATTTTTTTCTTTTGCTTCAGAACATACTATTTCAGAAGTCTTGTTGCAAAAGAATGATCAAGGATTTGAGCAACCTATTGCATTTTTCAGCAAATCTTTCAGAGATGCTACACTAAAGTATAACTTAATGGAAAAACAAGCACTTGCTTTAGTAAAACCTATTAAAGATTTCAGAGTATACATCATGTATTCACACATCATTGCTTATGTTCCAAATTCAGTAGTGAAGGAAATTCTGACACAGAATGGGCCTGAAGGAAAGAGAGGCAAATTGATTGCCACTATTTTGGAATATGACATATAAATAAAGCCTACAAAACTTATCAAAGGCCAAGGTTTAGCTCAACTCATGGCTAAATCGAACTATCAGGCCTTAGATATAAATTTTATTGGTGCCCTAGATGATCAGGAAGACATGACGACTCCACAGATCAATGAACCTTTTACAGATTGACCTTGGTATGCAGATATTATATTTGTTTTACTACATTTACAAGCTCCTCCTAGTTTATCTAGAACTAATGATAGATTTTTTAAAATGAAATCAATGAAATATTGTATCATAGATAGTGATTTATTTTGGAAAGATAATGGTGGCGTTCTTTTAAATTGTTTATTAAAAGATGAAGTTGACAAAGCTATGCAAGAATTCCATGCAAGAGATTGTGGAGGATACCTATATTGGAAAACTACTACTAATAAGATTCTAAGAGCATGTTTCTACAAGCCCACCCTTTTTGCAGATGTCAAGAAACATGTGACCTCCTGTCATAAGTGCCAAATATTTTAGGGATAAAGGAAGCTCTTACCTTTACCTCTCAAACCCATATCCACAGAAGTGCCATTTCAACAATGGAGTTTAGACTTCATTGAGGAAATTCACCCATCCTCCTCAGCCTAGCATAATTGCATTTTGAAAGCCATTAATAACTTTACAAAATGGATAGAAGGCATCCCTTCTAGACAAGCCACATACTCTATCATTATCTCATTCCTTGAAAACAATATCCTTTCAAGATTTGGATGCCCCCGAAAGCTAATTATTGATAATGCAAATGCTTTTAAATCCAAGAAAATGATAGACTTTTGTAATAGATATCACATCACCTTTGGCCATTCCACTGCCTATTACCCTCAAGGTAATGGACTTGCAGAATCATCAAACAAAAGCCTTGTCAATATCATCAAGAAACTGCTAGAAGACAACAAGAAGACTTGGAACAAAAAGTTGGTCAATTCCTTATGAGTAGATAGACTAATTACCAAAATGTCCATTGGTACATCTCCTTATCAACTAGTATATCGAATGGATGTTGTCTTTCCATCCTCTTTAGGAGTATGAATGATGAAAATGATTCAAGAGTTGCAAGTTGAACCGAATGACATCTAAAGGAGGATAAATCAGACAATACATTTGCAGCAAACCAGAGAAGAATTATATGTCGAATCACAAGTAATCCAAGATAAAAGCAAAAGAAATTTTGACAAGAAGACTAAAGATGATGATTTTTACATAGGTGATGAAGTACTTAAATGGGATTCTAGAAGAGAAGATAAAGGTAAACATGGAAAATTTGATTTTCTATGGCAAGGCCTTTATATCATTTATGGTTACAGAGGTAACAATGCATTTTTCTTGAGACAATTAGAGGGGACAGATCTACCAGGAGGACCTCTACCAGGAGGACCTGTCAATGGTAGAATGTTGAAGCATTACTTATCCACAGATTAATAGTAGTTCATTTTACTTTGCTAATTGTATATAACATTGCAGAGTTTAGATTGGTTGGATGGTAATCTTTTAAGGTTGAATCTAGGAGACAAGGCCCTGAGCTTTGAAAGAAGTACTATCATATGTATGTATAAAGTAGAATCACAAAAGAGCTGTTTACAAGCTAACTATAGTCACAATTTCAAAGGCTACAGATCTTAAAAGTTCTTCACATTTCACCAGGAAATGCCATCCCCATGTGGAGCCACTGTTTGGGTCCTACAATAATAGGATTCATAATTTTGAATTGGCTATGGTTAGTCTTGTAATATTGTACATACTTTTGCTTTCTGCAAAATGTTTTCCATATTAAAAATTTAAAAATGTAAAGATGGTATGTCCTAAAAGAATAATCAAAGGAAAAAAAGAAAGAAAAAAGTGAAAAAAAGTGAAAAATATGAACCCCAAAAAGAGATAAAAATAGATCATGAAAGTGTGCAAATTCAAATGCCACTACCTTTTACGTTATTATGCAAAATAAGGTTGTGTGCAGCTTGTCAAAAATGCCACAATCCATGATGGTCAAATAGCTTAATCTTGACTCATTCATGCTTTAAATGTCATGTTGATAGATAGAGAATAAAGATCTAGCCAGACTATTTAACCTTGGCAGATCAGCAGTTAGGTAGAGAATAATAATGAGCTCATCAGTTTAATCTGAGCCATTGGAAGTTATAAGGTTAGAATTAGTGATCTGATAATCACTCTATGAGTGACCTCAATTAAGAATTATTAAATGAAGGTATTACAGACTCGTGTGCTGGTGCGTGTCTATGTTATTTGAGCAATGAATCGTTCAGATTCCAAATACATAGACACTTGAAGGGGAAAACAACAGAGAAATAGAGTAAGCAAATACAAGAACACAAGAAATTAATAAGGAGTTCACCCTATCCTCCAGGGCTACATCTCCGGTCCAACTTTCAGTGGTGCCCTTCTTTTGATTGTGTCTTGAAGCAGAGAATTACAATGAAGGAGCTCAATATGAGTCTCCTGAAATGGATTGGCTTGGTAGGGTGGTTCTTGGATTCCCCAAGCCACTAGAGTACATAGACTCTTTTCCTTGCCAGCTCTTTGACCTCTCTTATTTGACAGATCCTCTCAGGGATGGCTTGAATCTCTCAAGCTCTCTGGTGCTTGACGCTACCTTTGGTCAGCTCAACCCTCTACCTTCTTTCTTCTTTTTGCTTCACTGGTTCATCTCTTTTCTGTCTTCTATCTTTGGTGTTCCTCTCCAAGTTCCCGACTCCTTGTCCTCTATCTGGTCTGTACATGGCTTTAAAGCCATTCGAGCTCATGGTGGTTCGCTTCCTCTTCCCCTCTGTTGATTCGCCTGCTACAGCTTCACTTGGAGTTCCCTGTTCTTGGCGTCATCATCAGACTCACAAGGAGCGGTGACTTGTCCTCGTGCGAACTGCGCCAGCCTGCATTGTCAGTTCAATTCTTTGGTTACGTCGTGGAATGAGTCTTCCGCCACCGTGGCAGTCAATCTAGACTTCAAATTCTTTCATATCATGGCTTAATCCCTCGTCAATTCTGTCTTCTCCATCGAGCGCGATCTTCGCCGTTAGATTTGGAGCCCCTAGATCTGACACCATTCACTCGTCCCGTGTGGTTGACTAGCTCGACTGTTAGTGTGCAATGAGTGGCAGTTTCTTCTCTCCTCTGCTTGCCACACGTCGGGCGTTGAGTGGAATCACTCCTTTTCCATCAAAAATACTTACCGCCCATGGATGCCTTCGATTAATACTTCCGGTTTTGGAGCGGGTCCCTCCTTTAGCAGTTATTATTTTGTCCCACGGTTTTCCCGACTCCCATGCAACCGAGTGCTCAGAGCTTCCCCATTTCGAAGGTTTTCTCCTAGCGATGTGTAATTCACGCATCAAAAACTCCTTCTATTTCCCTATCTGGGCCTCCCAGGGTCTAATTTCGCCTCCCGCATAGTCTCCATGGGCCTTGGTCAGCGCACTTTGACCGAGGTCCTTGTCGTTCCACACTAGCTACCACTGCCACTGGTTTAGAGGTGTTTTTGATCACTATTTTAAATTCTTTGAAGTTTGTCCTGACTTGGTACAGCCATGGCTCTGTTAATCATTCTTTATGGATCCAATTCAGATCACGGCCTTCCCACTAAAAAGCTTTTGGACCACCAAAAGTTGGTTTTCTTTCAAGCATCGACTAAGTGAGGGTACTGCTGTCTCACTTGCCCAATCTCAATCCACTTTGCACTGCTTAGCTTTGAACCTTTGAGTCCAATGCTGAGGTACTCAACATCTCCTCAGCACGTTGTCCTCACCTTCCTATCCAAGACTATGCCTTCCTACAATTCATTTAGATATCTACGTAGCAGGTCATCAATAGAAGGCAATTGACTTTTCTCTTTAGGACCCTCAATCATTGAAGGTTCAAACAATCTCTAGCAATCTGCATTTATGACTGAGTAGATGTAAGCTAGTAGATCAAGGCAAAAATCATTTTCACCAATCGTCTCAAGTATCCTAAAAGGTCCATACCTGATAGGCTTTAGCTTTTTACCTTTGCCTTGCATCTAGTCCTTGCTGATATACAACCAAACCTGGTTACCAACTTGAAAACTATGCTCCATATGATGCTTGTCATGCCTAGCCTTGTATCTGGCTTGACTCTTTTCCAGTTGTTCCTGTACTGCCTGGTGGATCTACCGGATCTGATCAATGAACCTAGTTGCCTTGTCCACATCACTATGTCCATCAACTGTGGTTTCTTTACCAAAGACAAAATCCAAAGGAGACCTTGGTGTGAAACCAAAATAGGTTTCAAAAGGAGATCTTTGTGTAGAAGAGTGCTTTGCTCTGTTTTAAGCATGCTGCACATAACAAAAATGTTCATCCCAAAGCTTAGGATGTTTGCTGCAATATCCTCTAAGTAATTGGATCATTGTCCTGCTAACTACTTCTGTCTGGCCATCATTTTGTGGATGAAAATTTGTGCTTTTCTTCAGTTGGGTGTCCATCAGCTCCCACAGACTTGACCAAAACTTCCCCACAAACTAGGTGTATTGATCAGATACAATAGAAGTGGGTAACCCAAAATGAACCCATACATGTTTAAAGAATAGTTTTACAGTTTGTTCAACTATAATATGTTTATTACAAGGTATCAAAATGCACATTTTGTTGAACCTACCCACAACCACATACAAATAATCATGACCTTTCCTAGATTTAGGCAGTCCTCCAACAAAATCCATGGAAACACTTTCCCAAGGGTGACAACGAACTGGTAATGGAGTGTACAAGCTTATTTTTCTATTGTTGGGCTTTCTTTTAGCACACATAGTACACCCTCTTACATATCTAGAAACCGTCTCATTCATTTTCGGCCAATAACAAAATCTTTGCGGCTATGCAACTGTTTTACTTACCCGAAAGTGACCTGATATCAGAGAAGTGTGTGCTTCTCTAACTATCTTTACTCTCTCAGTTTGTGGAATGCAGAGTTTCCCACAATGATATAAGATTCGGTCCTTTACATGATAATCCAATTCTTCTACTCTTTTTCTTCAACTTAAAGTTGCATATACATCTTTAAAGTCTATATCTTGAGCATATTGTTCAATGTAGCTTTCATGTAGTACAGAATTATGCTTAAGTAGTAGATGCATTTATAATGGGTCTAGATAGCATGTCTGCAACTTTGTTATGTATGCCCTTTTTATATCTGATGACTAAATGAAACTATTGTAGAAAATGTTAGGTAAACTTGACTCAAGATAGAGTCAAAGTTGACTAGGTTAAACAGTGATGGTTTTGGGGCACATGGTATTGTGCACCCATAGTATTCTACCGGTTGTATTATATGTAATGGAGACTATAAAAGGCTGGAAGGACTTCATTGTAATGCGAGACCTGGAGGTGAGCGGTGAAGGCTCACTTGGTTGGATTGGCTAGGGTTTTGGCCAATGCTAATAAGATCTTATTACATTGTGTTTTTCCTCGGATTTGGGGTTTTCCTGGATAAACATTTGTGTTTATATGTTTATGGTTGTTGCTGGTTATTTTTATATTTATTCCTCTCAGTAATTATTTATGTTATGCAGTAAATTTCTTAACAACTGGTATCAAAGCCAGATATTGGCTTCAAAGGGATTCTTTGATGCCAGGGGTTTATAGTGCTTGATGAGATCAATGTAGCCTTTTTACAGATCTGGGTCTGGAAAATAATGGTGGAACAATCGTACACGGAAGAACCTCGAGGAGAATGTATGGAAGATAGTGTCGTAACTTCCAGGGATCACAGTGCATTTGCGATATTTACTGGTTTGGAACATGCTAACGAATTGTTTGGGATTCATGCAGCTATTTAAAGAAGTTCAGCAGAAGAAAATTGTTCATGCGGCTTCAAAAATTGTTCGTTTTCTGCTACCGGTGCTAGAATCTACGAGGTTCTTGTCGGGCTCATAGTTGGAGTGGTTTGATAGAATTTTTTGAGCAAATCAAATTGAGAGAGGATGGATCATAATCACAGCAGCAATAAACAAAAAAAAATAAAATTAATGAAGTCAAAATTATTGCATGTAAATGGGCATACTATTGTAAGATCTGGTAAGGCATGTGTACCCCTCGGTGATCACCGGTAAAGTCTAGGTTATACCTAGGTGATAGGGGGGATGTCGGGTTAACAATACCTCGAGTAAAAACTCTGAGCGGGGTAAGAACTAGAGTGAGCGGGATTGTCTCACTTAGCAGGTTTGGCTGAAGTTAGTCAAGGAACCCCAAGTCAAGTTTAAGGGGGGAATTGTTAGGTAAACTTAACTCAAGATAGAGTCAAAGTTGACCAGGTTAAATAGTGATGGTTTTGGGGCACATGGTATTGTGCACCCATAGTATTCTGTCCGTGGTATTATATGTAATGGAGCCTATAAAAGGCTGGAAGGACATCATTGTAATGCAAGACCTGGAGGTGAGCGGTGAAAACTCACTTGGTCGAATTGGCCAGGGTTTTGGAAAATGCTAATAAGATCTTATTAGGTTGGGTTTTTCCCTGGATTTGGGGTTTTCCCGGATAAACATTTGTGTTTATGTGTTTATGGTTGTTGCTGGTTATTTTTATATTTATTCCTCTCGGTAATTATTTATGTTATGCAGTAAATTTCTTAACAGAAAACCCATCCATCTTTAGTGTCTTGATTGCTGCAACTTAGTCTGGGAGTGTAGATATTGAAGTGATTGATGATCAGTATGTATTATTGTCTCTTTTCCCATTAAGTAACGTTTCCACTTTTTCACACTCTAAACTAATGCATACAATTCTTTATCATATGTAGCATAGTTAACTACTGCAGAATTAAAAGTCTCAGAATGATAACATATGGGTTTACCTTACTGTGTCAACAATTCTCCCATGGCATAGTCACTGGCATCTGTTTGGATCTCAAATGGTCTTTGTAGATCAGTCAGTGCTAGTACAGGTGTTGTACTAATCTTTTCTTTCAAGGTCTCAAAGGCTTTCTGATGTTTTCCTCCCCAATGAGACACCTTGTTCAATCCTGTCAAAGCATGTAAGGGAGCTGCAATTGAGGAAAAGTTAGAGAAGGAATTCCTCCAATATTGTGTTGCTCCTAAGAAGCTTCTCACTTCTGTAGCAGACTTGGGTTTAGGCCAGTTCACAATGACTGCCACTTTAGAGGGATATATTTTCAATTCACCATCCCCTACTATATGACCTAAATAATTTAGAGATGTTTTGCCAAATTCACATTTTGAGAGTTTAACATAAATTTTTTCTCTTTTCAAAACATCTAATGTCTACTTAACATGATTTAAGTGTTCCTCCCATGTTTTACTAAAAATCAGAATGTCATCTAGATACACAATAACAAAATCATCAAGAAAAGGTCTGAGTACATCATTCATTAATCTCATGAAAGTAGCAGGGGCATTGGTCAAGCCAAAAGGCATAACCA
>APFE031757215.1:254626-312652 GCA_000404065.3 Pinus taeda | reverse complement strand
AGCAATGGTAAGCTATGGCTATCACAACAAAAGTATATTGAGAAAATACTTTTGAGATTTGGTATGGATAATGTGAAGTCTGTTTCAGTCCCTTTAGCTTCCCATTTTAAGCTTTCTTCGATTTTATGTCCTAATACAGATGAAGAAAAAGATTATATGTCTCGAATTCCATATGCCAATGTAGTAGGGTGTTT
This sequence comes from Pinus taeda, assembly GCA_000404065.3. Classification (NCBI taxonomy): domain Eukaryota; kingdom Viridiplantae; phylum Streptophyta; class Pinopsida; order Pinales; family Pinaceae; genus Pinus; species Pinus taeda. The sequence goes on along the minus strand of APFE031757215.1, from coordinate 312,458 downwards.
AATGTATGCGATGGTTTGTACTCGACCAGATATTTCACATGCAGTTGGGGTTGTCAACAGGTACATGGCAAATCCGGGTAAAGAACACTGGTCAGCAGTGAAATGGGTGCTTCGGTATTTGAGAGGCACAAGTAGTTATTGTATTTCTTACAATAAGAGTAGTGAATTTGTTTGCGGATATGTTGATTCCGATTTTGCAGGTGATTTGGATAAGATAAGGTCAACTTCAGGGTACGTCTTTACTCTTGCAGGTGGAGCTATCAGCTGGATGTCAAAGCTACAGAACATTGTTGCTTTGTCCACTACTGAAGCAGAATACATTGCTCCTTCTAATGCTTGCAAAGAAGCAATTTGTTTTAAAGGTTTGTTTGGTGAATTTGGTAGGTTGCAGGATAGCATCAAGTTATTTTGTGACAGTCAAAGTGCAATACACTTGGTTAAGAATCCAGCCTATCATAGTAAATCAAAGCATATACCGATCAAGTACCATTTTGTAAGACAGGTTATCACTGAAAGGGGAGTCTCTCTTGAAAAAGGTGCATACAAAGGAGAATTGTGCAGACATGTTCACGAAACCAGTTTTGTTAGAGAAGCTACGCTGGTGTTTGGCTTCTCTTGGCTTGCAAAAAAGATAAAATAATAATAACAGGGCATCAGGCTAATTGTTGTTAAGGTGGAGATTGTTGAGATTTTATGTTTGAAGTGAAAGAGGCAAAAATCTCTGTAGGTGACAACAATAGACATTTTGTCGCTAGATTAACTCCAGTTTGTTGGGAGGGAGTTAATGCATCCTAAATTTGAGTTGAGAGGATTTATGAGGCAGTTAGATCCTCTTTGCTATATAACAGGCAACCATTCAGATGGTTTGCTAAGAGGGTGAGAGTTTTGTGAGGATTTTATTTTGTAATCTCCTGTTTGATTAATAAATTGCCGATGCCTATGTTGTGTGGACGTAGCCCAGATTGGTTGGGTGAACCACGTTAAATTCTTGTGTCTTCTGTGCTTGATTTATTTTGCTGTGCGTTTATTTGATTAAGCTGTGCATCTGCTTACCAACAATAATAAAATATTTCAAACTCATTAAATTCAATCTTTCTCAAAGTGCTCTTAGTCCGTGGTTAAAATGAATCTATAACATATATTTAACATATAAGTTAAATAGCCCATGGGGCTTTGGATTGAGGGTGAATGAGTGTACTGTTAAGATACTCCTTGCAATAGGTCATTGGTTCAAATCCCCATGAGTACCTACCTACCAAAAAAAATATATAAATTAAATATATTTAACATATATTTTGGTTGAGATGTATAATATGTTTTTAAAATACAAGTTATACTCACTAAGTTTGGGTCTTAATCTTGTACATATAACCAATGTTTACAAACAGTTCTGGGAAGGAATAAGAAGCGAGTCACGAGTTAGTGCTAATTTCAAAACGTTAAAATCGCCTTTGCTCAAGATTCCCTGTGTTTATTTAGAAAAGGAAAGGAAATATAAAAGAATGTGTAAATTGGGAAAAAAATATTTTTTAATTTAATTTCGCCTTTGCTAAGATTCTTGTGTTTATTTAGAAAAGGAAAGGAAATAGAAAAGAATGTGTAAATTGAAAAAAAAAAAAAAATTAATTTAATTTTGTTTTGTAATGTTGGAAAGCTAAAAAAGTTAGGAAAAAAAGTAAATTTTTGAAAATAGTTACTATTTATTTTCTAAATATATTTATATTTTGACACATTTTACATAAATAAGTTTAGAATGGTGATTTTTTAAATATGTATTTATCTATTAGACTATTTGGATTTAAATTCTGAGTGGGAAATTCGAATATGGAATTATCTAATAGTAATTATTTAAAAAAAAGCTCTGTTTAAGTAAGCAGAAGGATGAAATTTTTTTGGAATCTCATTCTTTTTTTTCAAAGAAATTGACCATAACAATGCTTAATCATATTTTTAATAATAGAATTAAATTAAACACCATCAAAACCCAAAATCTTAAAACATAAAAACATGATATCTCTAAACCACTCTTCCAAAAATGTCTGCTTGATATTTTTAAAATCCCACTGAAATTTCCATTCTTTTCTATTGTGAAATAATCATTACATAAAAACAGAGCGGTAGCGATTGTTTCCCTACGTACTGCAGTGCACGGCCCCGATTCATTGAAAAGCGTAAAGATTGTAGTCCACAAAATCGTATTACATTGTGGACGTGAAACAAAACTTAAATGGACGAACTTGAAAGAGTCGCACAATTGGAATATTGGGCCTGTCACAAAGCGAATACCAGACAGCAGGACAAATTTTCATTGCCTAAAACCAGGTTTGGCAGCTCGTCCTACCCAATACTGTCGTCAGTTATTGATGCGACTGTGAAAATTTGTAGTACACAAAATCATATTACAATGCGGCCGTGAAACAAAATTTAAATGGATGCACTTGAAAAAATCACACAATTGGAATATTGAAAGAGTCACAAAGCCAAATAGCAGACAGTAAGACGAATTTCCATTACATGAATCCACCTCAGGCAGCCCATTGTGCCGAATACTGTCATAGGTTGTAGATGCTACTTGTTTTCCTCTGGGAAAGAACGGGATGGCAGAATCCTCTAGCTTCCGACTTGATAAAAAGGCCGAAGAAGCCCCAGACAAGAAATTAGCTCGTTTTGCGTTCAGGCTAGCCCTTCTCCAGAAGGCCGCTAGCACGCTCGGAACGATGAACTTCATTTGGGCTACTGTCGTTCTCCTTGGAGGCTTCGCGCAATCATTAGAAAGTATAGACCTATGGTTCGTCAGCATAATATTGGTGGTAGAAGGTCTTCGCATCTTATGCCACAGAGGCGAGCTGGCGACCCAGGTGATAACGTGGCGGTCAGGTCGTCCCGATTTCGGTCGCTCATTAATATATGTTTATTCCCTTGTGATACAAGAACTTTCGGCATTTGCATGCATCGGCTTGTCTAGCTTCCGTATACCGAAGCAAAGGCACGGGAGCCACAATAATCGGAATCGAAATCCCGCTCTCAGTATTTTCTACTGGCTGTCCCTGGTGGAATCGTTTCTGACTCTGCTCGGATTTGCTGTCAGACGCACACTCCAGAAATTCTCAATTTTCCCTCTTGAGTCAAAAACACCATCTTCGTGGGTCGGAAAAATGAGTAAAATGTTAATATTCCTTGTCCTAGGAGAAAAATCGTACTTCGGGTTGAGACAGTGTGGCATTGCCGGTCCTAACTTCCACACGCTTCGGCGTTTTACGTATCACACATATTGTCGGTGCATGAATGGAAGCGTTTTCGACGGCTTGAAGATGGATTTTGTGTCATACAGCGTGGAGCTGCTGCAGTCCATCGATGATAATGATCAACTGACCGGGGCTCAAGTTATGTCGGAGCTTGTGAATACATATCAGTTTGCAGAGGAGACTTCGAGGACGATCGGAAGTATGGGAGATGTGGTGAAGAGCCTGATCGAGATGCTGAATTGGGACAAACCTCACAAGAACGAGAAGGAGATTCGAAGAGCGGCTGCAGAGATCATCTACAAATTGGTGGAAATACCCCGGAATCGCATTCGGGTGATGGCCATTTCTGAGTCCATGGAATCCATTGCCTCTTTGCTGTACGATAGAAACCAGATTGGAATTCATTCCAGTAAGTAGCAGGATCACTTCTCAGATACACATAAATATGAATACTCAAAAGTCACAGTGCTGGGCATACGGATATTGAAAATTTTCGCCAACGACCCCGACAGCTGCGCTAAGATCGGATCCATTAAAGGGCTACTTTGCAAAATCATCGAATTAAATCCCGAGGCGTCGGAATCGGAAATCGTAAGGCATTTGAAAATCACGCCGATTGAGAAGCTCGAAAGTCTTGCTCGCCAACAGGATGTCTGCGACAACATCGACATTGAAGCTCAGCGTTCCGATGATCCGAATTTACAGTCGGTTGATAGTCAGGTTTAGATTTCTCTACTTTTTAATTAATGAAAATAAAATACTGTAATAATTAATTATATGGCGCTGTCATTGTGAAATATTCCATTAGCCTGAATCTAAAACAAGTTAAATTGATAGTTAAAAATTCCGCACAAGTGTTTCTCTATTTTTCAATGTAATGGAGTAGGCTCATAGTTAGAGTAGCTAGACTACCCATGGAGTAGTCTCATAGTTAGGGTAGCTAGACTACCCGTTTTTCATCTAGTGAAAACAAAAACGTTGTAATATCCCGCTGTGGTTGTAATTCTGGATTTAGTATTACATCAATTTCCATTGTATTGCACTTTTGTAGTTACAATGTTTTGTTAAGAAAATAGCGGTGTTTCGGATTTTACAATTACATCAATTTCCATTGCATTGGATTTTGTTGTAAGAAAGTATTGTTACGAAACGCACTGAAAAAAGTATTGTTACGAAAGTACCGTTGCTTGATGCACACTAAATGAGGCATTGGGCTGCTCTGCGATCATATTTAGCTGCAATGTGAAATGTATTTTTCCGTTCGTAATGTATTTTGTTATTTATTTGGTTAGTTTTTTCCAGTTAAGGATGTTGAATTTTTTTTAACCCAAAATTTATAAGATAAATTTATTTTATTTAAGGATTTTTTTTTTTTAAACATGTCATAATCATTAACCAAAATTTCACTGTACATCAACTTTTTACCCTAAATCTTCTTTTTAAAATTATATAAATTTATGCTTTAATGTATTTTTAATTTTAAATTTATTAAATATGAAGGATGCTATATCAAATATTTATCCATATATTAGGATAAATTTTAAATTAATTAATCACTTATTAATTATGACATAATGTTTTTGATATGTCTATTTATATATAGTCTAATTTATATATTTTATATATATGTAAATTTCAAAATAAAATGATTATATTAAAATGAATATATATGTTTTAAGACAATTTTATGGGTTTCTCTTCTTTTACATAAGGGAAGGTTGTTCAATTGCCAAGTACAACCAGTATTGTTGGATGGGATTGTGCTCATATTATATATACATCAAACAAAAATTGTCAACATCAAAAACATTATAATATTCGCAAGAAAAAACACTACAAATTTAAATAATGACAAAAGTGATCAACTATTTTGATGAAATTTTAAGTATATATAAGAAATATTTGAAATTAATTTACAATATATAGATTTAATTATAAAAATACTAAATTTAAAAAAATATTTTTTTTTACTTGCATTTATATATTTATTTAAAAATTAAGTTATATTATTATTAAAAATAAATAAAATTATATTATTATTAAAAAAAAAATACACTTAGGAAAAAATAAATGATTTGAAAATTTATTTGAGATGAAATTGTTATAATATGCCAATACTTTTCCTAGATACTATTACAAACCTATTTTGTGTTCAAACTATTTTGTTTTAGATTTGATATAGATTCTCCTTTGAAAAGACACATCAATACTTTTCCTAGATACTGTTACAAACCTATTTTCTATTCAAACTATTTTGTTTTAGATTTGATATAGATTCTCCTTTGAAAAGACACATCCCATTCAATGATGAAACGAAATGCTGAATTTACACAGACCATTCCAACGTAAAACGAAATGCTGAATTTACACAGACCATTCCAACGTAAGAACAAATAACATTATTTGTAGTAAATTTGAAAATAATAAACTTTGACAATAAACACACGTAATAACAAATAGGCTGCTAAATATGCCATGAATTATAAGCAGATTGCTAAGTTAAAAATAAGGGACTGAATGACTGAAATAACAATCAGCCTCACCGTTAAAAACCATTCAAAATATTAGAAAGAATACTTTTAAGTACGGCCGTCTCAAAAGATAATACTATTGGACAGTTTACGACGAATAGCCTTAACTGTATTTTGCTTATGCAGTGCGCAAGTCTCAGCTGAGGCAGCTGATCCCGGCCTTTGCTATCTGATCCACACTTCCCGAATGTGCCACTTTGCCTGCATAATCAGTTAAATATCTGTTATATGGCCTCTGCATCACGGGGTCAATACTCATCTTGCAGTGTTTCTTTCTCACGCTAGTATTCCAGTTGTTCTTCACACCGTTGTCAGTTTGTCCTGGCAGTCGTGCAGCATTCTGCGCATATGATGAATTTTACAAATCAATTATGCTAAAAAGAAAGCGCAGGCCCCACTATTCTGAGTATGATACATATTTTTCAAACTAATTTGGAAATTTGGAAGCAAGTACACGGCCCAATGTTACCAGGATTATGATATATATTTTTCAAACTAATGTACTATGAGCCAAGTCTCTGATGAGGCAGCTGATCCTGGCTTTTGCTATCTGGTCCACACTTCCCGAATGTGCCACGTTGCCTGCATAATCAGCTAAATATTCGCGGGGTCAATACCCATGTTGCAGAGTGCCTTTCTCAGGCCAGTATTCCAGTTGTTCTTCACATCGTTGTCAGGTCGTCCTCGCAGCGATCAAAGACATTAATACCCAACCCTGGAAGCAGCCGATCCTGGCTTTTGCTATTTGGCCCACACTTCTGGAATGTGCCACGTTGCCTGCATAATTAGCTAAATATTCGCGGGGTCAATACCCATCTTGCAGAGTTTCTTTCTCAGGCCAGTATTCCAGTTGTTCTTCACATCGTTGTCAGTTCGTACTCGCAGCGATCAAGACATTAATACCCAACCCCACTCATGGATCGTAAAGACAAAATTCAAATTCTGCACATGTGATGAATCATTTACAAATCAATTATGTTAAAAAGAAAGCACAGGCCCCGACTATTCAGGACAGGCCCCGACTATTCTGAGTATGATACATATTTTTCAAACTAATTTGGAAATTTGGAGGTAAGAATACGGTCTGGTTTTACAGGGATTATGATATATATTTTTCAAACTAATGTGCTATGAGGCAATAGGTGTGATAATGATATTTTTCCAATTCTGTTTATATAAAGTGTGTTCCAAAAGAATAAGAAGAAAATAAGTTTTAATGTACAAGGAAATGCCAAACATAAGCTTATGCTTTGCCATAGTCTATAATATAATTTAGATAAGAATCACAGTAAAATTTCAATAGGTCAAAAAGAGTTTACCAAATATGAAGTTGGAATTATAAAAGATGTTAGTACAGTAGTGAACAAATGTTTTATTAATTTAGAGTTTTAAACCCAAAACCAATTAGATTGGCAAAAATTATTATAAATTATAAATAGAGAATATATAGTTTTGATTTTAAATTTTTGTAATCTATTCTGATTTTGATAATATCTTTTGGATTAATTCATTTCAAAATAAAAAATTATATATTTAACATCCTTAAAACCGACACTTTACATTATTTTAGCTTCAAACAGTTTTTCAAAAAATTATAAAACTGACACTTTACATTATTTTAGCTTCAAACAGTTTCTCAAAAAATTAAAAAATTATTGATCACTTAGCATATAAAAGCTAGGGAAAATAACATAAATTATAATCGAAATTATATGTTTTAACAAGTTTAAAACTAGAACTTCACAAAATTAGAACTTCAAACGGCTTCTCAAGAAACTAAATCATTGAGCAACTATCAAAAAAATAGGGAGAAGAACATGTTGGTTTTTTATGAGACCAAGGTGCACAATACTACAAGTAAGCAAGAACTAGAAACACTGATTGCAAAGATATGAGTAAACATGATAACCAATCAAAGCAATTCTCAGGAGTTGGGAAATGATTCCTCATCCGTGAAGAAAGTTGATTATCTAAATTTGTGAGCATTTTGACGAAATCTGTCAAGTTTCCCGATGAAAAGAAAAGAAAAGGATGTTATCTTTCAAAGCTATTGTTAGAAAGCAAAGTGAAAATAGTGGTTTTAAGTCTTAGAAACAATATTGTGTTCCCCAATAAAACGGAGGATGGTGGTAGACAATTTTGGTATTGGCTTGTTTGGTAGTATTAAACTTATTTGAAAACTTGAAGGAAATTCATGTTTAAAAGTTACGGCAATCAGCTCGTTTGCATGAAAATACCTCTCTTGTGCACAAAGATTTTACTTCTCCTAAGCTTAAACCGGGATTGTTTACACAACAATGCCATCATCATAATATTGAAAATAGTTTCAAAGACAATCTCTACATTCACCAAATTTAAATAAAAATATTTGCATAACAACCCCAAAACACTAAAGATAATTTCTATTACTACTTTCCATTTTCGAAATAGTGTAAACTTTGAATCATAGACATTTCCTACATATAAACAACAAAAAGCAAAAGAGCCTTTAACATAATGACTTCTTGGTAGTGGAATTGCAATCAAGGTCTCTATTATTTTTTACCCTTAATATTACCTACAAGTGAAAAAGATATAGATCAAATGCCTACCCACGTAGGATTGAATGATTAAAAAAAAACAAAAATACATAACTCTCGACCATGTGCTAGTATATACTTATTATCACTGCAGAGTTTTGAGGCAAAGACTTGCTTACTACACTTTTGTGCACTACATTTGTATATAGAATGGTAAGATATTAATTTGTTGGAAAGACAGAGGAGCTTGAACACAAATTCACACATAAAACACACTAGCTAAGATTCTTCTATTAATCACACAAAACTTTATTACAACCAGTATAGATCCATCTACCAAGAGTTGAGGGATCAAAACTCAAACTTGAAAAAAGATTTACATGTCAAGATATTTAATCCTTTATAATGCTTATTAACTATGTGATTAAGATATACTTCTAATAGTAAAATTTCATCATTTAAATTGTATTGTTTAATATTTTATAATAAAAATTGAATGAGTTACACATTTTCCTCTTATTAAGAAGAAGTAACTACATTATTTTACCTTTAATTACTTTTTCCTTTTGAGCATTGAAATATTTTACTAAGGTAAACATTAATACTCTCACACACACAGAGGGTGTTCATAGGTTAATATGGATATTCAAACAATTTATTTAAGTACTATATTGAGATATTTATATGAGAAATATCATTTTATATAAAATTATATTATTTAAGATAGATATCGAAATATTTTATTTGTTACTCGAAGAGTAAAAGTGAAATAAAAGCAACTCACTTAATTGTTCTGTTAAATCAATTTCTAATTGGTTATATATATGGTTATTTAATTTTTTAATTTTTATTTTGGTCGATAATTACACATGACCCGCATACTCGATTGTAGAATGAGCCTCTTTGCTCAATGAACTCGGTGAACGGTGTTTTTCGACTAAGTACTCACCTAAAATAGCTTGCAACTACACTCTCAATTCAACTATGACTTGACTCAACACTCTGTTAACTTACTCGTCACGCCGGAGTAATTACAATTTCTAATAATTAATACTCTAGACTTCGCCAAAAATAACCTGACATGAAACCACATTCTCAATTCGACTATGACTTAACTCGACTTTACTCAACTCTCAATTCGATTATGGCCAAAATTTTGTAGTTTGTCTATCATTTTTTTCATAGTCACCGTCAATGTGGTTGGGGCTTTGACTATGAAGGACTAGGAACAATTAGAGACACAAATACCTTGACACAAAGAAGGGTGATGTTATTGTTACTGTAATTAAAGGCATCGGTGGAGCCATCCCATGGATGTAAATATTTGAAGTTTATGTTGCATAAGTATTCTTAGAGGAGTTGTTGTAGATGAAAATAGATGCTGGAGGGATGAAAAGAGGAGCTAAAACTATTTTGGTTGTGAATTGGGTTATGTGAGCCATGCCCAACACAAAGGAGTTACCTCCATATAGAATTAATCTCTTCATGTGAAATTAGGTTGTTCTAAGAATTGATTTCCTTACACTATGGTCATGTATTGAGAGGTAGCAAAATATTTGACAAAGGTGTGTGGTCTACTAAAACACACAAAGTATTTGTTGTTTGCACTTTTTCACCTCAAATTCAGGATACTCTTTTTGTATGTGAAGGTAGATTCAAAGAGGGAATAAAAAATAGTTTAGATTGAAGGAAGTAAGTCACACTGTGAAAAAATATTGGAGTGGGCTATGTTCTAGCACAATATTGGTCCCTACACATGCGTATGCCATTCCATAACTAATACTACATAGAAGTGGCATAAATAGTTAAGGAAGTAGAAATACTTTCCCCATCCCCTAAGCTAGAGGAAATAAAATTCTAGAAGGGACGGTAGGGGGCTATGATCCAAATGTAGAAATAATTCCAAGCATGGATGTTCATCTACAAGGAAATAATTTGTGTGAATCTTGGATGTTACCTCTCACATTGAGCCATGGAAGCAAATCCTCCTCCTCTTCCACAACATATTAATGACACTTTCTGATTTTTACCTGAGAAAATTGCTTAATTTGTGCAGTTCCTACAGACAGTGTACAGGCATCCTATATATATAGTGATTGTGCACTCTTTGTTGACAGTGAGAGTTTCTTTCTTCAAGTCAGTACTATCACACCTCTTAGTGGCAGTCAATTCAATCTTGACTCCTAGTTTCTTGACATGCACTAAGCTTACTCCTAAATATTAACCCTAATCGTATGTCTTCTCTCCCTATATAAAGACTATAGTCCAAAGCTCATTTTGACATTCATATTTCGCTTTTAAGCTCTGTGCAATTTTGGAGCACAACAACTATTGTCTCGCTTATGGTTGTAAATTCCCCATCATTCGGGTGAGATTCTCAACTATCGCTTTTTCTTTTGTAAGTGTCGCTTTTTCTTTCTTTTGCTCTTACATGTGCCATTTTTGTTTGCTCTATCTTTTGCAGTTTTCGCTTTCACTTGTTTTCACACATCCTTGTATCACCTTGGAACACCTTCTAGTGCTAGCTCTGACAAATTCTCTTGAATTATCTGATCCTATTTCTTATTTTAACATGAGCTGGCCACATTCTCATGGCATAGCGCACATTTTTGTTATAGTCAAAACTTGTATCATGAAGATATATTTTAAATGTCTCACTTGGAGATGAGTGCCAGTTTACTATATACATGTTGGTTGTGGGTATTATGTATCTTCTTGTCATGTGCATGGGTGTGTCTGTGTGTGTTATCATGTCTAAGACCTATTATATGCTCTCACTCTCTTGTCTCATTGATCTGAGCACACTTAATCAAATATGGATCTCTTCCCTATCCTTTCCTCTTGTTCAACTCATGAGCACACTCAACTTCTACCGAAGTGATGAGTGCACTAGACATTCCTAAGACTCAATGATGAGATCCTTACCTCATGGACCTGTGAATTGCGCCCCTATTGAGGATTTCCACCTCCACTACACATTGAGCAATCTCATAGCATAGTCACTCAACCTTGTTACTTACACTTGAAATTGCACAATCTTGCACCAACCCTGCCTTGAATTATGCACTACCTATTCTCAGTGGATAGTAGGGCCATCTCTAGACCTTTATAATTCTTATCTATGCAGTCCCGCAAGCCTCTTCCTCAACCACTGTGCATTGTGCAATTACAAAAACAAAGCTTGCCACTCTTGTCTCCTGAACATGCCATATGCACAATGCGCTGACCACCCTTTCCTTCATTGGTAAATGTGCGCTTTTAGTCAAGAGTAGGGTCATCCTTCAACCCTTGAATTTATAAAAGTGAAAAACCTAGACCCTTCTCAAGAACTACGCATTTTTCATTCTCAGTAAGTATGTCTGCCATCTCTACCTCTAGGACATGCACAATGTGCACACGCATGCCTCCTCTTCTGTTGACACTACACATTGCACACTCTTAGTGCCTTGTCCTTCACTACTTGCCTCCTAATCTTGAACATTGTGCCAAAGAAGGCCTCTCCCTCAACTCCTATTCATTTTCCCATCATAGTCAGCCTCACATGAGCAAACGCAAATAGAATAGGTGATTTTGGGACTAATATTGTCTTGTCATGGGTGAACTTCATTTCCAGGTGTTATCATCCTAACATGGCAAGATGATGCTCAAGGAGGTCATCAAGAAAAGGTTACAAGGATGCTTATGAATATAAGACACAAATATGCTATCATGCAGGAAAAAAGGAATCTTAAACTACAATAGATGGATGGTAACTCATGTTGACTTATAAGTTCCCAATACTTATCCAGACCCTTTGGAGGGTGAAGTTGAAGTACAAGTCAGATATACCATGAAGAACTAAATACATAACAAAATATAAAGGAACTTGACATTGATACATTACAATGAAGTCTTATTTCACAGTCACCAAATTATTGCTTCTCAAAGTGTCATCACAAAATCCCTATGTTATCCATGTATTTTTCCAAAATTTGTGGAATGAAATTTTTTATTTCCCAAAAAAGAGAAAACGTAAAATGCATGGAAGCGTAAGGGTCACACATGGAATGTGGAAAGTTATTAGGAAGTCCTGGAGTCATGTACGAGCTAAAATTTCACATAGAAGCTCAAGAGTCATGGGTGAGATCAAGAGTCACATGGGATGTGGAGAGTCACCTCATTTGTTATAAATAAACCCTCATATCTCAAACAAAGGAATTTTCACCTTGGCTTCTCTAGCTTGGAATATGAGAGAAGATCATTGTTTCGACGAGCAAGTAGTGGCTTAATGTTCCACTATTAGGTCTAGTGTTGTACCATTTTAATCATGTATCTTGGAACTTTCACTTAATATTTGAAGCTCTCAGAATGGATGCATTTTCATGCATGTATCATGGATGTGGTGATACTATTATTTTAATTCTTATGGTATATGTCTCTGTTCATACATACTAAAGAAAATGAACTATTTTGTTGGATTTGGTATACATCCTGTTGAATGTGTATTGTTACTCTCTTTTGTGATTGTTGTTACCTTATGGACTATTTTGTAAGTTAATTAATGACTCTTTCTATGATTTTGCATGTATTTATTAGGATAGTACTATTACTTTTCTTTTAAAGACTCATTCTCTCTCTCTTCATGTTTGTGAAAGTACCTTATATACATTGCAATTGTGTGCTTCACAATGTTAGCTTACTTTCTTGTTTCAAAGGTTTTCTGCATACTCTCTTATCTTATTTATTGTAGCCAAGGAAAATATATAAGTTATGGTAGCTCGACCTATTATTCGGATGAGGCTCCTATCCCAAACAATGTGAGGTCTAGTTGGGACTTCATATAGAATATACTCCCTACTGTTGCTGGCATCCAACACTGTCAACAGGACCCAAACCTTCGTTTGATGAAATCCTAATTCTGTGTTTGTGGGAAATGTGTATCCTTAGGAACTTTCCATGTTGTTAGATATATAAGGATCAACAACCACACATAGTGGAACTATGAATTCCTATCTTTTACCTTAAGGAAGTCTCGTGTAAATTGATTATGGAGGAAGGTTATCAATTTCATCTAGGGGCATGTGAAATAATGCTTTGCTAAAATTACTACTATTGTGGGGCACTAATCTTTTCTACAATTTCTAAGTAAATTTCATGTCACTCACCGCACAATGAACTACACATGTGGGTCATTTAAGGGGGGGTTAAAATCCCAATTATCCATGGATGGAATCATATTTCTATGCCATTTCCATGGCAATTGCATTCTCATTATTCTTGTTAAAAAGAGATTCTCGATCCTCTCCATCCATAGGAAACCTGTAATTCTTGTTATAGAGTGTTAATCAATTTATATGGGCTGATCTACCCACATAAATCCATCGTGTACATAACATAATAGAAGTTTGACACACATGTTCACTTTATGACTATGAAATAAATGAGGGATATCTGGTACATAACTTTTGGATGCCTAGGTTGCACTAAAATTGACAGGTACTTTTGTTGTGAAAACTAAATAAATGTGGTGTGGTCTGCAACATCATGGTCATTATATTTTAACTTGTCCAACATGTCAAGCATATCATGGCCTCTAGTAGAATTATAGTTGTTAGAAACTTATACTTTGGTTTCTTAGGTAGTTGAGTCATAATTCTGTCAATAGGTGTAGAGGGTGGCACAACCCTTTATCTTGGGTTTCTTCGATATCAAGAAAGGGCCATTATTTTTGTGTCTAGTAGCTAACTTTCCTTCTATAACACATATTATTCTCCTGTCTCTAGTCTCTCTAGTTCACTTTCATAATTTTGCTCCACAATCACAATTACAACACAAGGAATGCTAAACTAAGTGGAGGAATTTCTATTTACATGCTTTACACACCTTTCCAACTACAATAACTTTGGGGTGATTTTTTCATAATCTCATAGTGCTTTTATCGATATCACATGAGATATTTCTCTAAGAAATAACTCTTTTTTTGGGACCTAGCCATGGTGGAGGTCATGTCATCATCCTTCCATCTAGAGTCACTGAACTAGAATATATTTTTCCTTTAATAAGTTTGATGTTATTTTCAATAAAGTTCCACAGTGTCCAATCCACGTGGGTAACACACACTTTTTCCAACACCCTTTTCTACACTCTTTTGGTTACCATTGTCATTTCCAATTACTAGTTGTAGTCCACCTTCTAGGTTATTTACAATACCGCATGCTCCATTCAGTTCTTGTCCACATGACGATGTAGTGCTCTCAATGCAGAGTGCATCATCTCTTCACTGTGGCAACAAATCTCTACTGTGTCAAAATTTCTATGGTGTTCTCATAATCGTGAAGTATTATATGTTTTATCCTTCTCAACTTCTATTGTCATATAATAGAACATGATCTCTAGTTTGTAAATGTTTCTACTTCATATTATTGTCATGCCATTCCTTTTCCCAAGTTTTCTGCACATTCTAGTGGAACACTACTATGAATCTAGCTTCTTCCGATTGTAGTAGCTCTATCAATATTTTTTCTACCATGCTATAATCCATAGATTGTGTTGCAAAAGTAATACGAAGAATAGGGACTATGAATTCCATGAGCATTTTTGCACCTTTCCCATATAATAACCAAAAGTTTGTTTGGCCTATAAGTTTCTTTGACATATTCTAATATTCCAAGAGAATTGCAGGAATTCTTATGTCCCAATCATCCCTATTCATGTTACAAACCTTCATCAATCCATTCTCCAAAATACTATTAAAGGCCTCTAATGTTACATAGATATAAATAATGATCCTAAGTCACACTCGAACATGTTTACTGGTACTTTCTAATGGGAGTGCGTACTATGGCTTGGATGTCTAGAGAAGAACATGGGCATCCCACATGATCCTCGCTAATCGTTAGGAAGAAACAAAGATCCCATACCAAAATAAGTTACCATTTCAAAGTAATTATATGAATGGATTTCAATTATCTTGGTTTTACTATTTATAAGTTTTAGTTTTGGTTTTTTTGCTTAAAATTGGTCATAAAAGCTTGATAACTAGTCATAACATTTATGCTTTCAAGATTTTGATTTGTCCTCTCTAATTGGGATTCTATATCTAGTTTAATTTTCTTCAATAACACAATAGAATAGAATAAAAACATGAAAGTATGCATCTCATTTAAAGGAATAAAAAAAATTGTAGGAATTTACAACGTAAGTTCCTCAGAAAGAACACCAAAGGACACCGCTCACAAATAGATCATAGATCAATACACCAGTATCCTTGACATGGTTAAAACCCTCAAAGAGGGAAACAACCCACGGCCTGAGCCAATGTGGCCACTTCAGGCAATTTATTAATAAAAGAATGAAAGTTTACATAAGCTTCTCTCATGAATGGTTACCCTACAAATGACCCTCCATGCTCTTTAAATAGAGATCATGGACCAATCAGGTGTTAAACCACGGATCAAGTGACGGTAATACTGAGGAGAGAATGAACCGTCGAATCACTTCATGTCTAGAACATATCATGACCGTTGGATTGCATGTTACAAAATTACATAGTAAAGAAACACACTTTACCTAACTCTACACTAGACCATGTTATACTTAACTATTTCCTATGTGTTGGAATATCCTAACATCCCCCCTTAAGAAAAACTTGCGATAGGATTGAAGGATGTACAAATATGACACAATAGGAGAAGGAAGGAGGCATTAGCACCTATCCCCACTTAGTGACAACTTCGGGACTCCAACCATAAATTGAAGTTTAGTAAACTTTGCCTCTGTGAGAGCCTTTGTAAAGATGTTTGCAACTTGATCATCTGTTGAATAATATTGCACTTCAAGAACATGATCATGAATGAAATTTCTGATGAAGTGCATGTGCAATTCAATGTCTTTGTTGCGCTGATGTTGGATTGGATCTTTGCATAGTTGAATGGCACTTTGATTATCACACCAAAGTGTATTCAGATGCTGCTACTGAAAGCCAAACTCTGACAAGATATGACGAAGCCACAGGGATTCCTTACTAGCTTCTACAGCACCATGATACTCTGCTTTTGTTGAAGAAAGAGAAATGGAAATTTGTTTCTTGCAAGCCCATGTAATAGGTCCTGAACCCAGAGTGAACACATAACCTATAGTAGACTTCCGATGATCAAGGTCACCAACCTAATCAGAATCAGTAAAACCAACCAATAGAGGAGATGCTTCTACAATGTAATGAATCCCAAACTGAACTGTACCTTGAACATAATGAGGTATTCTTTTAGCTACTTTCCAATGACTTTCATGTGGGTTTTCCATTAACTGAGCAATAAGGCCAACAACAAAGGAAAGGTCAGGACGAGTATGGGTTAGATACAAAAGTTTTCCTACAAGTTGACGGTACAAGGTAGCATCAAATTCAGGGGAAGTACAAGTGACTGAAATTTTGGCTCCAGACTGAAAGGGAGAAGGGGTTGGCTTACAGTCTTCCATGTGAAAATGGTGTAGAAAATCACATGCATACTTGAACTGGGAAAGGGAAATACCTTCCTTGGATTGCAAGACTTGAAGACCAAGAAAATAATGCAAGTGTCCTAAGTCTGTCATTTCAAACTTTTTTTAAAGGCTGGACTTCACATGGTTTATAAGGTTTGGGTTACTACCAGTAAGGATAAGATCATTAGCATAAAGAAAAAGAATGATAAGAGACTTGCCCACTTTCTTGGTGTAGACAGTATTGTCAGAATGACACCTAGAAAACCCAATTTCTAAAAGAACGCTATCCATTTTGGCATACAAAACCTGAGGGCTTGCTTGAGACCATAAAGGGATTTCTTAAGTCGACATACAAGGTTGGAATCTGTTTGTATAAATCCAATAGGTTGTTTCATATAGATTTCTTCATGCAAGTCCCCATGCAAGAAGGCAGATTTAACATCCATCTGATGGGTTTCCCATTTGAAAGAGGCAACAAGGGAAAGAACAAGGCAGATAGAGTTCACTTTGGAAATAGGGGAGAAGGTTTCAGTATAGCCAATTTCTTCAACTTGTGAAAAACCCTTAGCAACAAGACAAGCTTTATTTTTATCAACTATTCGATCTGGCCCATACTTGGTTATGTAAACCCATTTGTATTTAACAAGTTTTTGTCCCTTTGGAAGAGGAACAAGATCCCATGTATCATTTGCCAATAATGAACGATATTCTTCATTCATAACTGTGTCCTAATCTAGATGGCTTGAAGCTTTTGCAAAGGTGTCAGGACCACAATTCACTAAAGCTTGAGCCAGTAAAGAAGAGGATCTATCGAACTGAGAATGTGTATGTCACTGATCTGTAGGATCACTAGCAAGAGCACCTGCTGCATCCTGAGTAGCACAAACCCATTTTAGAAGCTGAGGAGCTGAAGGAGGATCCTGAGAAGGTGGGGGAGGATTGTCATCATCACTGTCATCATCTGAAGAAGAAATATTTTTAGAAGTAGAAGGGATAGAGATGGCACATCCACTGAACTAGGCTCGTAAGCCGATATATTTTCAGCAAACATTACATCTCTTCTAATGATAACTTTTTTGGACTTAAGTGGAATAAGTCTATATCCTTTCACATCTTTAGAATTTCCAACAAAAATACATTTTTCACTCTTAGGTTCTAAAGCTTTGTGTTTCTCACCTGAAATATGGGCCCTTCATTTCCAAAAACATGAAAGTGACTTACATCTCGTTTAATTAAGCTCCATGCTTCTTTTGGAGTGATACTCTTTAAAACCTTAGTAGGAGTGCAATTTACTATGTAATTTGCACAGTTAATTGCTTCTGCCCAAAAATTAAGACTAAGTCCTTTAGATTGAAGCATACAATTAGCCATTTCCTTTAAGGTGCAATTCTTCCTTTCAACTACACCATTTTGTTGTGGAGTATATGAAACAGTATGTTGCATTTGAATTCCATTCACAGTGCAAAAGTTGATAAATTTGTTGTTAACATATTCTTGGCCATTATCAGATCTTAGCTTAAGAATTTGATGTCCATATTGTTTTTCAACAAAGGCCTTAAAGGCCAAGAACATGTTAAATACTTCACTCTTGAGTTTTAAGAAGTAACCCAAGTGCGTCTGGAGAAATCACCAATGAAAGTTAAGAAATACTTGTAGCCAGAGAATGAAACAGCTGAAAGTGGACCACATAAATCACTATGCACAAGCTATAAAGGGGCTGAGGCATGCCAAGAGGCACATTTTTCAAAACTATCCTGATGATGTTTTCCAAGTACACATCCGGAACAAACACCATCTCTACAAGATACCATTGGAAGACCTGTCACCATATTTTCTATAAATAGATTCTGAAGGGAGTGATAGTTTAAGTGACCAAATCGCTCATGCCAAAGTTCACTCACTTCCTCATTATGAGCAACAAATACCGAGGGAAGATTTGATGACCCAAAGTTGTTAAAATTATACAACCTTGTAGAATCATCAGCAACGACAGTAGCTAAAATCTGTCTAGGATCTCTTAGGTCCTTAATTACAACATCGTGAGGTGAAAATTCAATGATTTTACCTTCACATAAATGATTTATCCGATATACAAATAGAAGGTTGTAGGATAAGGTTGGAACACATAATACATATATATTTTTGGTGTTACAATCATTTAAAGAAGAAAACATGGCTTTGCTTTTGCCATGTGATAAGAAGCTCTAGAATCAATGAGCCACTCATGAGAATGAGAATAAGAAGATACATTTAGTCCATAACTAGACTGAGATGCTTGACAACCACATGCATAAAGTGTTATTCCTGAAGATGAAGTTGAAGTTGAAGAGTGTTCCAAATGGATGTTATGCTTCTTCATTGCTACTTCCAAGGATTCTATCTTCTTAAAGCATTTGGATTCTAAGTGACCATCTCGATTAAAAAAGTGGCAATGTCTATCAGTCTTCTTCCCTTTGTTTTTATTTTCCTTATCATTTTGTTGAAAAGATTTTTCATTTTGAGACTAAAATTGCTTAGGACCCTTGTTTGGTTTAGGACCATTCTTTTTATGATACTGCTTCTTAGGATTCTTTGAATTTGGTTGTTGTTAGGCGGCTAAGGCTTTCTTAGAAGAGTTTTCAAGATTAAGAAGACCAAGATATAAGAGATTTTCTTGTTCTCTTATTAAAGAAACACAAAAGGCATCAAAAGAGAGGGATTTGTAGTCTTGTCCTTGAGAAATAAAGGCTTCTCTAGTAGAATGGAAGGTGGAAACAAACACAGAGTAGGCTGGTCCCAACTTAGTAAGAATGGAATAGATAAGGCTACCATCTTCTTTGTTAACCTTAACACCTTCCAAGAGAAGTCTAAGGGTCTTGAACATGGACAAAAAATCTTCAATGGAAGAAAAACTATTGGGGTCCAATGTAAGCAACTCATTTTCGAGTTGATGGGCTCTAATTTCAATTTTTATTCCAAAAACTTTAGTGAGTTGTTTCATTTCTTCATTAGGAGTATCAAGTTCTGCAATATGGAATCTAAGATCTGGAGAAATAGACATCCCTATCAACCCACGTGCTTGATCTTTCCTATTTTCCCATTTGGTTGCCTTATCTTCATCTTGAGGTTTAGTTTTTTGGCCTGAGATTATTCTATAAAAACCTTTATTTCTAAGTAAATCAACAATGTAGGACCACCATTGGAAGTAGTTGGTGCTGCCAAGAATAGCTTGGAATGGAATATCCATTTTAATAGAAACTAAAGTTTCAGATGTTGAAACTAAGTGTTTCAATGGAAATATCTCAAAAAATTAGGCTGATTGAAAAAAATGGCTCTGAAAATGGCTTCTGGATGAAGAAGTTATGGATTTTTGAAGAAAATTTGTTGAAGATACCGATGAAGTGAGTGAATGTGCGGAAATGCATGATAATGTTATATTTAAAAAATTCCCCCACCCCCCTCCAAACTTAATAGAATTAGCTCACTTTAAAAAAAAAAATATGTGACTCACTTTTATAAATAAGTGAAAGTCACTTTTACAATGGTACTTTATGAGCTACCCACTAAATTGTAACTTAAATAAAAGATAAAGATACTTTAGAATTATAAGTGGCTCACTTTTTATAATGGGTGAGAACACTTTAACATAAAGTAACTTTAAAACGTAAGTTATATGTGCCTTTCGAAAAAGTAAGTCAGCAAAAAGAAAGACTTGAACTCAAGACCTCTATTCTCACAAAGTAACTTTGGACCAAGTAAGCTAGTTTAAAAGGTTAGTAATTTTTGGAAAAGAGGAGGGTTTTTTTTTTTTTTGGTAGTCACTGAAGTTTTGTGGTGTGTGATTACTTGAAAAAGTTATTTTTTTCCTAAAAAACAAAAACCACAAAACCCAACACAGACATACAAAACAAAACAAATCTTACGGATTAAAGTTAGCTTTAGCCGAAAACTAAATATTTTCCCAATGTTTCTGATTTTCTGAGATCACACTAAGGCACAACGGAAAAGAGCATACACATGAGAAAAATCCTTCCTTCATGTTTCTAATTTTCCCAGACCGCATAGAGTTGCGAGGCAAGGAGCATACACAGAAATGAAAGGTATAGATCCAATAATAAAAGACATAGATCTAAATAAAGAAATAAACAGATAGATGAATAGCTAGAACTGCAAATAAAGAGTGTATACCTCCAGATCTAAAAAATGACGTAGCTAGGGCTATGGGAAACCTTTTTGCGTGAAACGAAAGGGGTTCCTCACTGGAACAGATGCTTCTAACATAATAGAGCAGTCCCCTCAGCTTGAAAGCAGTTAGAAACAATAAATCTAAGAAACGACAGTCAAATGCAGTTGTATCGGCTTCAAATTTGGATCACCAACAGATGCAGCCCTCAAATAGCTCCGATAGCATGTAGGAATTTATAGGGTAAGTTCCTTAGATAGAACACCAAAGGAGACCACTCACAAATAGATCACAGATCAATACACATGTATTCTAAATGTGGTTAAAGCCCTCAAAGAGGGAAACAGTCCACGGCCTGAGCCAACGCGACCACTTTAGGAAATTTATTAATAAAATAATGAAAATTTACATAAGCTTCTCTCATGAACAACTACCCTACAAATGACCCTCCATGCTCTTTAAATAAAGATCATGGACCAATTGGGTGTTAAGCCACAAATCAAGTGTCGGTAATACGAAGGAGAGAATGAACCGTCGGATCACTTGATGTCTAGAACATATTGTGAAAATCAGTTTGTAAGTTACAAAAGTACATAGTAAAGAAACACACTTTACCTAACTCTACACTAGACCATTTATACTTAACTATTTCCTATGTGTTGGAATATCCTAACAAAAATATTTACTTTATTAAAGAAAGAAAAAGGCATCTCTATTATGCTATTGGACTTCCATAATTTTAATTTATTTATCAATAATTAATAAGCAGAGAATTTAACCTATAAGAAATATTTTTAGTAGTACTTAGAATATAGGGTTAAGATTTATCTCGAGGTAATTACGACATTTTTCTGTTTCAATTTAATAAAAATTGCTATAAATAAAATTAAATAATATATATATATATATTATATATAATATATATATATATATTGTGACTAATGAGTTATGGTTTGTTGGGCATGTGGTATTGGTAAGCCATGGCATTGGTTGATGATATTTTAACAAAGCCTATTTATATGTAAAAAATCCCCATGATAGAGTGGGAGCGAAATCATGTTACAATATGGTTTTTTAAATGTGCGTGTGTGTGTGTATTTTTTATGATAATAATAATAATGATAAATGATTTTTAGAAGCTTTATGTCGAGTAAATTTTAAAAGAAAAAATCTTGATGCATTGTTATTAATGAATTATGATAACTAAAAGCTATTATTACTATTGGTATTATTAATAACAATATATTTTTTCCTTTACCTTGTCAAGTAATTAATTGATGTGATAAACCTCTTCTAGAGGATCTAGATATTTAAGAAATTTAATATAGATTTTTCTTTATTGATTTATCTATGGTTGTGTTGCATTAAGATTAAAATTTAATCTTTATGTTTCCTTGTAATTATTATTATTCAAATAATAATTATTATAAAATATGAACACCTCTCTCTCTCTTTATCTCTCTCTCTCTCTCTTTATCACATATAAATTCTTCCATGAAGATGATTGTTGAAAGAGAAAATTGTTAGGATATTTTGACACATAGGATATAATTATGTATAACTTGGTCTAGTGTATAGTTAGGTAAAGTGTGTTTATTTAGTATGTACTTTTTGTAACTTATAATCTGATGGTCACGATATGTTCAAGACATGAAGTCATTTTACGGTTCATTCTCTCCTCGGTATTACCAACACTTGATCCATGGCTTAATACCCAATTCGTCCATGATCTCTATTTAAAGAGCATGGAGGGTCATTTATTAGGTGATCGTTCAGGAGAGAAGCTTATGTAAATTTTCTTTCTTTTACACTAATAAATTGCCTGAAGTGGCCGCATTGGCTTAGGCCGTGGACTGTTTCCCTCTTTGAGGGTTTTAACCACATCAAAAATATTGGTGTACTAATCTGTGATCTATCTGTGAGTGTGTGTCCTTTGGTGTTCTATCTAAGGAACTTAACCCGTAAATTCCTACATGTTATTAGAGATATTCGAGGGTCGCATCCGTTGGTGATCCAAATATGAAGCTGGTACAATTGCATCCAATTTTTGTTTCCTAGGTGTACTCTTTTTGACCGCTTTCAAGCCTAAAGGACTGCTCTATTGTGTTAGGAGCAACTGTTCTAGTTAGCAACCCATTTCATTTCAAACAAAAAGGTTTCTGATAGCCCTAGATATGTCATTTTTAAGATCTAGATGTATAAAATTTTTATTTGCAGTTATAGTTATTTATCTCTCTGTCTATTTCGATTTATAGTCCTCTATATTTTTTTTATATTACTAGATCTATATATTTCATTTCTACATATGCTCTTTGCACCGCAACTCTATGTGATCTGGGAAAACCAGAAACAAAAAGAAAGGATTTTTCTCATGCATATGCTCTTTTCCACCACGCCTTAGTGTGATCTCAGAAAATCAGAAAAATTGAGGAAAATATCTAGTTTCCGGTCAAATATAACTTTGACTTACAAGGCTTGAATACCTTTTCTTGTTCATTTGGTTTGTGTGGTTGTTTTTTTGTTTTGCAGGCAAAAAATGGTTTTCCAAGTAAGCACGCACCCCAAAGATCCTGTTAAAAGAAAAAAAAAACTCTTCCTCCTTTCTAAAAGTTACTAACCTTTTAAATTATCTCTCTTGGTCTAAAGTTACTCTATGAGAATAGAGGCCTTGGGTTCAAGTCTTTCTTTTTGTTGAGTTATTTTTTCAAAAAACACATGTAACTTATGTTTTGAAGTTACTTTATATAACAGTGTTCTCACCCATTATAAAAAGTGAGTCACTTATAACTCTAAAATGACATTATCTTTTATTTAAGTTACATTTTAGTGGATAGTTCATAAAGTACCATTGTAAAAGTGATTTTCACTTATTTATAAAAGTGGGTCACATAAAGTAATTTTACTTTTTAAAGTGAGCTAATTAGATTAATTTTGGAAAGGGAGAGAATTTTTTTTATATAACATTATCATTCACTTCTGAACATTCACATTGTTCGTCAGCATCTTCAACAACATTTTTTCAGAAAGTCATAACTTTTTCTTCCATAAGCTGTTTTCAAGGCCGTTTTTCTTAATTGGCCTAATTTTTTGAGATTGTTCCATTGGAATACCTAGTTTTAGCATCTACAGCTCCAGTTTAATTTAAAATGGAAATCCCATGCGTATTTATTCTTGACAACACCAACTACTTCCAATGACTATCCTACATTGTGGATTTACTTAGAAGTAAAGGTCTTTATAGAATAGCCTCAGGCCAAGAGTCTAAACCTAAAGATGAAGATAAGAAGGACAAATGGGAAAATAAGCAAGATAAAACATGTAAGTTGATAGGGATGTCTATTTCTCTAGACCTTAGATTCCATATAACAGAAATTGATACCCCTGCTGAAGCAATGAAGCAAATCAATAAAGTTTTTGGAATTAAAAATGAAATTAGAGCTTATCAACTTGAAAATGAGTTGCTTACATTGGACCCCAATAATTTTTCTTCCATTTAATATTTTTTGTCCAAGTTCAAGACCCTTAGAATTCTTTTGGAAGGTGTTAAGGTTAAAAAACAAGATGGTAGCCTTACCTATTCCATTCTTACTAATTTAGGACTAGCCTACTCTGTGTTTGTTTCCACCTTCCATTCTGCTAGAGAAGCCTTTATCTCTCAAGGACAAGACTACAAGTCCCCCTCTTTTGATGCCTTTTGTGATTCTTTAATAAGAGAGAAAGAAAAACTCTTACATCTTGGTCTTATTGATACTGGAAATTCTTCCAAGAAAACCTTAGCAACCTAGTAACAACAACGTTCAAAGAATCTTAAGAAGAAACATACTAAAATTAATGGTCCTAAACTAAACGAGGGTCCTAAGCAATTTCAGTCTCACAACAAAAATAAACTCAACAAAATGCTAAGGCAACTAAAAACAAAGGGAAGAAGACTAATAGACATTGCAACTATTGTAATCATGATGGCCACTTGGAATCCAAAAGCTTTAAGAAGAGAAGCCTTGGAAGCAGCAATGAAGAAGCATAACATCCATTTGGAGCATTCTTCAACTTCAACTTCATCTTCAGGAATATCATTTTTTGCATGTAGTTGTCAAGAATATTGGTTTGGTTACTCACTAAATGTATTGTCTTCCTCTCATTCTCATGAGTGGCTCATTGATTCTGGAGCTTATTATCACATGGCCAAAAACAAAGCCATGTTTTCTTCTTTAAATTATTATAACACCAAAAATATACATGTTGGTGATGATAGATCTCTTATTGTTGTAGGGACTAGAACTGTTCATCTAAATACTAGTCAATTTAATGATGTATTATGTGTTCCTACCTTATGCTGCAAAATTCTATCTGTATATCAGATAACTTATTCAAGTGAAGGTAAAACCCTTGAATTTTCACCTCACGATGTTGTAATTAGGGACCTAAGATATCCTAGATAGATTTTATCTACTAGCATTGCTGATGATTCTACAAGGTTATATAAGTTTAACAATGTTGGGTCATCAACTATTCCCTCAGTATTTTTTGCTCATAATGATGAAGTGAGCAAACTTTGGCCTAAGAGATTGGGTCACTTAAACTATCGCTACCTTCAAAATCTATGTAAAGAAAATATGGTGACAGGACTTCCTATGGTATCTTGCAGAGATGGTGTTTGTTCCGAATGTGTACATGGAAAAAATCCTCATGATAGTTTTGAAAAAAGTGCCTCTTGGCACACCTCATCCCCTTTACATATTGTACGTGGTGATTTATGCGGTTTACTTAGAGTTGTTTCATTCTATGGCTACAAGTATTTCTTAAATTTCAATCATGATTTCTCTGGACGCACTTGGGTGTACTTCTTAAAACTCAAGAGTGAAGTCTTTAACATGTTCTTGGCCTTTAAGGCCTTTGTTGAGAAACAATCTTGACATCAAATTCTTAAGCTAAGATCTAATAATGGCAAAGAATATCTTAACAACAAATTCATCAACTTTTTCACTAAGCATGGAATTCAATTGCAACATATTGTTCCATATTCTCCATAGCAAAATGGTGTAATAGAAAGGAAGAATCACACCTTAAAGGAAATGGCTAATTGTATGCTTCAATCTAAAGGACTTAGTCCTAATTTTTGGGCATAAGAAATTAACTGTGGAAATTACATAATAAATTTCACTCCCACTAAGGTTTTAAAGAATATCATTCTAGAAGAAGCATGGAGCTCAATTAAACCAGATGTAAGTCACTTTCGTGTTTTTGGAAGTGAAGTATGGCCCCATATTCCAAATGAGAAACATAAAGCCTTAGAACTTAAGAGTGAAATATGTATTTTTGTTGGATATTCTAAAGATTCCAAAGGATATACACTTATTCAACCTAAATACAAAAATGTTACCATTAGAAGAGATGTAAAGTTTGCTGAAAATATATCGGCCTACGAGCCTAGTTTAGCAGATGTTCCACCTCTCTCTATCCCTTCTACTTTGGAAAATATTTCTTCTTCAGATGATGACAGTGAGGATGAAAATCATCCCCCACCTTCTTGGGAACCTCCTTCCACTCCCCAGCTTCCAAAATGGGTATGCCCTACTCGAGATGCAACAAGTTCTCTTGCAGGTGATGCTATAAATCAATGTTGTACATGTTCTCAGTTCGATAGAGCCTCTTCTTTACTGGTTCAAGCTTCAGCGAATTATGATCCTAACACCTTTTCAAAAGCTTCAAGCCATCTAGATTGGGACACAACAATTAATAATAATATCATTCGTTATTTGAAAATGATACGTGGGACCTTGTTCCTCTTCCAAAGGGATAAAAACTTGTTAGATGCAAATGGGTTTACAAAACCAAGTTTGGACCAAATGGAAAAGTTGATAGACATAAAACTCATCTTGTTGCTAAGGTTTTTTCACAAGTTGAAGGCATTGACTATACTGGAACCTTTCCCTTTGTTGCCAAAATGAACTCTAGTCACCTTGTTCTTTTCCTTGTTTCCTCTTTCAAATGGGAAGTCCATCAGATGCATGTTAAATCGACCTTCTTGCATGGGGACTTGCATGAATAAATCTATATGGAACAACTTCCTATATTTATACAAATAGACTCCAGCCTTGTATTTCAGCATAAGAAATCCCTTTATGGTCTCAAGCAAGCCCCTCGGGTTTAGTATGCCAAAATGGATCCAGCTTTCTTTTAGATACTAGATTTTCTAGGTGTCATTCTAACAATACTGTCTACATCAAGAAAGTGGGTAAGTCTATTATCATTATTTTTCTTTATGTTGATGAGATTATCCTTACTGGTAGTGATCCCAACCCTATAAACCATGTGAATTCTAACCTTAAAAAGTAGTTTG
Source organism: Pinus taeda (assembly GCA_000404065.3). Classification (NCBI taxonomy): domain Eukaryota; kingdom Viridiplantae; phylum Streptophyta; class Pinopsida; order Pinales; family Pinaceae; genus Pinus; species Pinus taeda. The sequence continues at coordinate 285,204 of APFE031757215.1, read as the reverse complement.
AAATGAAAGACTTAGGAAACTTGCATTATTTTCTTGGTCTTTAAGTCTTGCAATCTAGTGAAGGTATTTCCCTTTCCCAGTTCAAGTATGCATGCGATCTTCTACACTACTTTCAGTCTCAAGCCAAAATTTGAGGCACATGTACTTCCACTAAAGTTGTTGCTACCTTATACCATCATCTTGTTGGAAACATTTTGTATCTGACCCATACATTTCCTCACCTTTCCTTTGTTGTTGGCCTTATTGCTCAGTTTATGCAAAACACACATGAAATTCATTGGAAAACACCTAACATAATACTTCATTATGTTCGAGGTATAGTTCAGTTTGGGATTAATTATAGTGTAGAAGTATCTCCTCTATTGGTTGATTTCACTTATTCTGATTGGGCTGGCGACCCTAATGATCGGAAGTCTACTACAAGTTATGTCTTCACTCTTGGTTCTGGACTTATTACATGGGCTTGCGAGAAACAAAGTTCCATTTCTCTTTTTCCAGTAGAAGAAGAGTATCGTGGTGCCATTGAGTATAGTAAGGAAGTCTTGTGGCTTTGTTAGATCTTGTCAGAGTTTTGTTTTCAGTAGCAACATCCAACTACACTTTGGTGCGATAATCAAAGTGTCATTTAACTAAGAAAACATCCAGTCCAACATCAACACAAAAAACACATTGAACTACACATGCACTTCATCAAAAAGCTCATTCATGACCATGTTCTTGAAGTGCAATATTGTTCAACCAATGATCAAGTTGCAGACATATTTATAAAGGCTCTCATAGAGGCAAAGTTTACTAAACTTTGATTTATGGTTGGAGTTCAAGAAGTCGTCACTAAGGGGGGATATGCTCTAATGCCTCCTTCCTTATCCTATTGTGTCATCTCTATACGTACTTCAACCTTATCCCAAGTTGATCTTAAGGGGGGATATTAGGATATTTTGACACATAGGAATTATTTAAGTATAACTTGGTCTAGTGTATAGTTAGGTAAAGTGTGTTTATTTAGTATGTACTTTTTGTAACTTACAATCTGACAGTCACAATATGTTCTAGAGATGAAGTGATCTTATGTTTCATTCTCTCGTTGGTATTACTGACACTTGATACATGGCTTAGCACCCAATTGGTCCATGATCTCTATTTAAAGAGCATGGAGGGTCATTTGTTGGGTGACCATTCATGAGAGAAGCTTATATAAATTTTCTTTCTCTTACATTAATTAATTGCCTGAAGTGGCTGTGTTGGCTCAAGCCATGGACTATTCCCTCTTTGAGGGCTTTAACCATGTCAAGAATACTGGTGCATTGATTTGTGATATGTTTTTAAGCGATGTCCTTTGGTTTTCTATCTAAGGAACTTACCCTATAAATTCCTACAACAATGAGGTGATTACCAATCATGGAAACTTTTAGGGGCTAATATTCACAAGTGGGCTAATTTTGCATGCCTTTTCCAAAAAATATTCGTCAATTTTCCTTGTTTTTTTTATATAAATGATTCACTCAAAATTTAACGTACACAATTATTTTACCTCAAAAATCACTAAAATTTTATATAGACTAATACAAAATCATTACAGATCTTCATATTTTTACAAAAGTATTACCAAATATTTTATAATTTGTATATTATGGACTAGGAATATTCACGAAGGTTTCTAAACTTTAATATAAAATTTCATCCTTAAAATTTCCCATGTTACCAATGTGTGCACACACCAATACATTGTATGTTCAAATAATAAATAGAATCCATGTATGCTTTTATATTATACCTTTAGAGATGAAATCTTGATGCATTACCATTAATGTTTTATATGAACCAAAACCAAACACTATTAGAATTTACATTAGTATTATTAAGCAATCTGATACATCCATTCTTCAGTAGCTATATATTTAAATAATTTAATATAGATTCCAGTTTATTGATATGTTTGGGGATTTGTTACATTGAAATCAAACAATCAATCTTAATGTTACCTTATCATCATTGTTATTCAAACCATAATTACCATAAATTATGGGCCCTCCCACTTCCTAGACACACGCATGGGTGCTTGCATAAATATGATGGTTGAAAAAGTGACAATGGGGTGTTGACGAATATGTTTACACATTAATGTACTCAAATTCTTAAAAGCATGCATGTATTCATGAGCTTGCAACCTTGGTTCTCCCTAAAGAACCATCAAGGAAGCTAACTCAACACAAACTAGGCATTTTCAAGAATGCATGCATATTCTAGGAATCTATGCATGTTCTAGAAATATGTGTGCATCTTTGTAATTTAAAAAATGGAAAAGTGTTAAAAATTGTTACCAATAGACATCATTACTCTTTTTTGTGATTTGTTAACCAAGTTAAGGAGAAAAATTTGGGGAGAGCTTGACAAAGTATTGTAGGAATTTTCTAATGTGTTCATTGATTGGTTCTAGATAAGTAATTCATGAAATTTGATTATTTCTATATTTCATATTTCATATTTATTCATATTATAAAAGGATAAAAAAAAATTCCCCTACTAAACGTAGTTTGCTTAAATAACATGGAGCTTGTACATACAGAAAATCCAAAATCAACATCACTACATGAGGATATAGAACCAACAAATGTAACCATTGAAATTGATGTAGGTATGAGGCAAACAAGAACCATTATAAAATAATTTAAATATAGATGATCCCTCACAACTTGAACTAACTATGTCCCTAGATACCATTATTATTTCCATTACAAATGCCTAAGGCCAATGGACACACATTGTTAATTATAAGGCTAGAATGGTGGACTATTTTAGGATAGGTATTGATAAAAAGAAACATTAAGTCCTCAAAGTTTTAAAGCGGGACTTAATGACATTGTTAACTAACCTAGAACTAAAAAGAACCCTTTAGCAATAAAGAAATGCAATTCCGTGGACTACTGCAAATCGGATGGATAAGTAGCTCATGGTATTTGATAAATGTCCCTATAATAATAGTAAGTTTCTAATTTATTTCTTTAGGAAAGTATGAGCTACATATTTTAGATCACCATGTGATCCACCTTAAAATTTGTTAATTAAATGGTGCAAGTCATTTATCCACAGAAGATTGACAAAATGGTATGTGTGACCCTTTGCTAGTTCCTCATCCTCTTAGGTAGAGTCCTAAATGCCCTACCCAACGTCCTCCCATGGTAAAAAACCTTAGCTAGAATTAGTCATCCATATCCACCATAACTCATATCCTAGTGTAACATAACACATTCGTAGTATTATCCCACGAGGAGTGACCTTCATGTGCTGTGGGGGAAGGTTGGACCTTCATGCCCTATAGCAATGTCTACATAAGAGAGGCTACATGGATACACTTTTTTCCCATCCTAGTTCACGTGACTCTTACGAATGTGAAACTATGGGAATACTTTCTACAGGTCAATGGAGGCCACTAGAGATGAAAGTTTAATGAAGGGGATTAGTATCTCGATCATATTTCTGTTCTTTATATATATATATATATATTATTTTGCTACATTTGAATAATAACCATTGATACCTACAAATGCACCATTGTTACTTTCCACGACTAAAATAACAACACTCACAATTTGTTTGTTTTATCTATCACAAACATTGCTATGGTGAAACTTTTCTTAGCCTTGTAATCATGGTGTATATGCATACAAGTTTATGAATATGGGGTACACATTTCTGGAAATTTATGTCATATTAAAATGCAATTTATGGAAAACTTTTACGTACACATTTAAGTATAATATATATCATTTTAAAGTGTTGAAATTTGAATAGGCTATTCCCGTTAGCAATTTATACTACATGGGTAGTGAACATTGAGACTATATGTTTTACATGGAAATAAATTTCCATTGGTATTCGACATGCCATCCATTGAATCCATTCGTCAATATCTTGATCTTTTGCATATCTCTTTAGTCTCCCCTTTCCTTCAATGTGTCTGAATCCTGTGTTATCATTCAAGATTGTTAGTTTGCCTAATCATTCTAGAATTAGGTAGTTTACCTAATCATTCTAGAATTAGGACTCTTACTATAGGTTGTGATACTAGATTGAAAAGCTCCTCCATAAGAAGTTCAATATTAGACTACATGATACTTTCATACCAACAACGATGCACAATTATGGTACCTTTGGCTTCAAATAAATAACATGTTCCATTCGCCTATTTGGTGGGTGTTTCCATGTGTGTAACATCCCTTGGAAGACTAAATTTTATACTTTTGAAGGTACAGAGGTTTACACCATAATTTTGTTGAGAAATGATTTCCATATACATAGTATGAGTGATTCATGTATTGAAATGTCCCTTGCTAAAAAATTGTCATATGTTTTCATTTCGTGTTCTAGATGCCATTAGTTCATCCGCATGTGTTGCATAATGAATTCTAACTTGATGTTTCTTAATAAAATATTCCCTTCCACCGTATTGCAATAGTTAAATTATTGGGTATAGTTATGAAATTTATTTAATGTTTAGGTGTATCTCTTACCTACTTAAATATTTGGTCATAGGAATAAGAATCATATCATATTGACCATTTCCATTGCACCAATCAAAAATTTTCTTCTATAAAATTCATGAAAAAATCCTCCAACTCTTTCTTAGCCACAAAATATTGGGATTTAGTCCTTAAATTTTTTTTATTTTTTTGTTTGCTTGTTTCCTTTCTAAAGGACCACAATCAGATCAAAAACTCGTTAGACGTATAGTAACAACTTTTATTGCTTAAGAACCCAAAATATTAAGTGCTAGAGGCAAGGAAAAATGAGGCCATTCTCACACTCAAGGGTATCTTACACTTACAAATTTCAGCAATTCAAGAGGATGTCTCTCATAAATACCAAAAATGAGTTGGTTTTATTAATAACATTATAAGGGAGATACATATGAGAGAGGAGAAAATTATATTTATAACCATGATGATGAATTATGTAATTAATTAAATCATTAAACCTTTATTATATTAAAGAATTATTTTTACAATTATAACATATGAAATTATTCAAGTTCAAATATATAAAATAACTCATGTACATAGGCTGTAATATCTATTAAAGATACTGTGACTAGGGTTATATAATTTTTTTCTTTTTCTCATGTTTATCTATGGTTCTAGTGAGTTCCAATGGTGGCCTTCCTTTTAGCTCACTACATTATTATAATGTCTTATTTGACACTTTCATTACCCTTATTTGTATTCTTTTGGTAATGCATTCTCATTTCAACGTGGTTATTGGAGTTATCTAAAGTTCGAGAGAATTTTTGGGTGGTTTCCCTCATATAGGAAACATTGAACCTATGAATTCTTGTTAGTTGTTATTAGTCAAATGGTTTCCATCTCTATCCTACATTTTTTTCCTTGTGTGTATCACATTTTTTGTTAATTTGGCTGTAAGTCGATTTTTTCGTGTTTAATGGCATATCTAAGCAAAATATTCTTGTAGTTGAATCCAATACTTTCCGTGGATTATTCAATTTTTAGGATTTTATGATCTCTAAAGTTGTTGTTCTCTATTTTATTTTCAACATTGACACACAACATTTATGATCTTGTTAAACAAACTTAGAGGGTCTAATCTCAAAATTGTTCCAAAGGCTTACCCTATACTGTTATTTAATAAAATACTAAATCTAGTTTACTTATGATTTTTATGGGTTATTAAGCCATCAACTAGGATTCTATCATCACTATGGTTTGTCTCACTTATTGGTATGCTAAAAATGGATCAGTTTGAATGCAAGTATTGGGTAAATTACCATAAAAGGTACCATTCAAACCTAACACTTAAATTGAAGGAAGTGATGAACATATCATAATTGATTCCCCTCCACCCTAAGACTTGAGTCAAAGAAATTCCATATTATACAATGTAATGCCCATCCTCAAAGCATATTTCAAAAAGAAGATTCAAATATCAAATTAGTAAGGAACGATGATTTTTTAGTGATGACAATCTCCAAGTTATTATTATCATTAAAGTTGATATTTTAGAAATTACATATACCAATATCAAAATTGTATATACATCCTTATCTAAACGTATAAATTATCGATAAATATCTAAGGTAAGAAAAAAATAAAACATAATGTCCTTAAAAAATTGAATAATATTTTATCTATAAAAAATACTTATAATAAACCCTCTATATATATGTTACTGTAGCATGCAACTTCCCTTCTAAAGATAGTAAAACTATTATTATAATGAGATGATGGAGAAATAGGTATAAATAGACAATAAGTTTAATTGATGCAGAAAATTTTCTAAGTTTAATCTCCAAGACTAGCGGTGTTTATTTGGCATATGGAGGAAATGGAAAAGGAGGAACTTGTACATTTTATAATAATGATAACAAATGGTAACCTTGTAACCATAACCAACTTGGAAGGAGGAGTATAAATTAAAGTCATAGTCACAGTATAACCTCAACTATATAATGATGAGGGAGAATCAGAGGAAACTTATAATTTTTCTAGAAGGGGATGATATCATTGTTTGATACAATTTTGATAATATATTGATGTTCATAAATCAAGGAGACACTTGAAATTGTTGTGCACATGCTCTCCTAAGTTCATGGGAAGAATAAGGACTAATTTACCAAAAAAAAAAGACAATGAATGTTAGATCTCATAACAATGACCAACTTAGACTAATGAGATGAATAAAAAGTGAAATCGATAGATACTTAAGGGGGTTGAGTGGAAGTATCACAAAAATGGTAATAAATCGACAAGAAGGGGAAATCTATTTTATAAGATGATGGAAGATTTTGGAATAGTCATAACTTGGTACTCTAAAGGTACTCTCTCAATGAACAACTAAGTGGCAAATGGTTTTTTAACCATATAAGAACATAAAATACGTTTTGTGTTTGAATTGGTGATCACCATCATATAAAGTATTATGTAAACAATGATATTTAAGGTTCAAATTCTCATAGTTCAAGCCAAAAAAAAAAAAATGGTCATGCTAAGGGTTGGTGTGGCCCAAGCCTTGGGTGATTTAACCATGTAAATCAAACTTCAAACCAAAAAAATAGAAAGAAATTTTTTTACCAAGATTTAACAATCTCATTGTGAAAAACAAAGGCTTGATCTTTCTGAAATTATTTTAATTTTTTTCCTGAAATATTTACTTATCATTTAATGCTTTGTTTTTTAGTATGGTTCTCGTAGTAAAAACAATGAATTTCATTGTCAAACTATCAGTAGAAAATTTAATCTCCTTTAGTTACATAAGAGGTTTGAATCATGGAAATAACATATCATATTGTTATTTTCTCTCAACCGTATATACAACTACAACGAATGAAATCATAGTGAGAGTCATTGGATTATGGATTCCCACCATATCGTAGTCTTGCACCATACATTTAGATAACGATGTTTCAAAATGGATTCTTAAACATCTCTTTGGAGAACCTATCCTCCTTTATTCTATGCAAAAAAATATTTTTTATATATATCAACTAATAGTTGGTATATTTTCTCATCTTAAGCTAGGAAACTAATTAATTCTAAATACATGAAATTATACTGGGTGGTACTTTTATGTTCTCATTCAACTAAATTCAAGAACTCATAACACTATGGAGAGCATAAAAATGGCTTATAGGCCTCAACATTTGTAACTTATCTTTGATACCATATGTAGAAAACCATATTCAAAACATACAAATTATTTATAGATCTGGTTGGGATCCAACTGAATGAAGGATTTTTAAAATCACAACGTTGCATAGACAGCGAGGGTTTGGATCATGTGGTTTATTTTCTCTTATGAGATCTCACCCACACTTGATTTCTTACTTGTACACCTGGATCTACTTTTTTTTTTCTTTCCTACAGTTCATTTTGTGGATAGGGTTACGAGTTTTATATGTTTCATGGATCCATGGTGGCCAGGCCTTTTTCTTTTCTTAGATCATAGTGTGGATAGGGTAATGTGGGATTTGTTCTCGGCAAAGTCCTAGGGTTTTAAGCTTCTTAGTCCAAACGCCTAGGTTGTGAATGAAGCCAATAGGTTTCACCACCATATCCCTTCAAATTCGATCATTCAAATGACGAAGACGAAAGAGGGTATTTCAGATTTTTTTGAAGGACCTCACAAAAAAAATCATTAGCTTGTGGTTTAGGGGAGAAGATATGGCATATGACTTGAAATAAAAAATTCAAAAAAACCTTTGAATAGTATCTCTTTCTCAAAATATTCTATATGAAGGGAAAATATTACATAAACCTATGAAACTGAAGGAATATGGCATTGATCGACAATCCACCATTATTTTAACTTCGATACTATGAGGAAGGGTGTAGAGTTCGGGAGACCCCAGTGGATTAGAATCATAGAAGGCGACACTTTGGTTAGGACTCCCTAATGGATCATGTTCTTCCCAAGATGTAATAAAAGGGAAGAACCATAGAATAGTTGTGCAAAGCCAAAATATTATAGGCCCTTATATTGTTGAATAGTTGGAACATACTCCAGATATGGTATTCAATCTACTAGAGGTTAACGATATATTTAATGTCCTTCAATATCGAGCTATAGTATTCATATTTAATGGATTTTGGCATAAATAACAAGATCTACATAAGTGGGTATTCTCTACCTAGAATCGTAATTGTGATTTTCACTTGTGATCAAAAGGATATTTTATTGTACAATTTGAAACAAAGAAGGACATGGATTTTTCTTTAAATGAGGGGCCATGGTTTTGGGGCATAGAGCAGGTCTTTGTATAACTCCATGGTTTTCAGGCTTCAATGCCAACATAATGGCAATTTCAAAAATTTCAATTTGGGTGAGACTACATAAGAGGGAATTGGAAATATGTTGAGTAAGTTCATAAAGATGGATCTAGAAAGACCTAAAAGATGAAATTTTTACCTTTGCCAAAATATATGTAGAGGTAGACCTTATAAAATACTTACATAATCGAAATTATCTAATTCATAATGGATTTCATTGGACCTAACCACTATATTTTGAGAACACAACATTCAAGTGTCACATTTTTTTTCTAACAAGACATTTACAAAAAACATGTCTAAAGGTAAAGAAAGCACCAAATAGCAAAAATAAACTACCTCAAAAGCTAAAGGGATGATATGTTCTAGATCATCTCTTCTTGGAAGAAGAGGATGATGCGATAGTGAAGAATCATATAAATGTGGAGGTTCAGAAATAATAAAGTATACAACTGAATGGAGGGGAAGAGAAAGCAAGGACAATGGTCCAAAGCTAGGGGAATCGTGAAAAATTAGAGATTATAGTGTGGCAAAAAGGATGAACCACCCCATCAATTAGAGGTTGGAGTTGTTAAAACATCCCATGTCTATGAAAGTTTGAACTCAAAAAAATAAGTCTCTCTAAAGGTGAATGGAAATGATTTAGCAATTGTAACTACCACTTCCATCCATGGAGTTTGGTGAAAAGTTGAGAAAAATAAAGTTATAAGGGCTAAATAAGTTCTCTTTATTACCCATATCCCCAAAAAATTTAGTATAATTTTCTTTTTGGGCTCCAGCCATTGGCTCACATGTTAAAATGTTTTTAATGTCTGTGAAAATGTAATTTTGTTCCTTGAATAAAATTATAATTTTTCCTTGTGAAAAAATGATTAATAATTCATATTAACATCTATGATTCATTATAGACAATGGCTATGATATTCATATATTCATATTATAATAAAGTTATATAATACAAAATATAATGCTTTATTGATGTAATGCAAGGTTAACTAGCAAGGAGTCACATAAGATAATCACTCAAGCCTACAAATAATGATCCTATGTCACACTTAAACAAGTTTACGAGTACTTTCTAATGCAAGTGTGGACTAAGACTTAGATGTATAGAGAATCACATGGGCAGCCCACATGATCCTCACTACTCCTTAGGAGGAAATAAAGAGCCCATACCAATAACTTACCAATTTAGATAGATTTCATTGAATGTATTTCAATATCTTGTTTTTACTATTTCTAAATACAAGTTCTATTGTTTTTGGCTTAAAAATGGTCATAGAGGCCCAATAACGAGTCATAACATTTATGTTTTCAAGAATTTGATTAGTACTCTATTTTTGGATTATGTATCTAGTTTGGTTTTCTCAATAACATAGTAGAATAGACTAAAAGCATGAAAGTATGCATCTAATTTAAAGGAATAGAAAATATTTACTTTATTAAAGGAAAAAAAATGTCATGTCTATTATGCTATAGAGATTCGATAATTTTAATTTATTTATCAATAATTAATAAGTGGAGGATTTAACCTATAGGAAATATTTCTAGTAATACCTAGAATATAGGTTTAATATTTATTTGGAAGGTAATTATGACCATTTTCTTTTCAATTTAATTAAAAAGTGTTAGACAATAAAATTAAAATAATATATGTATAAAATATTTTGACTAGCGAGTCATTAGTTTCTTGTGTATGGATTTCATAAGCCAGACATTGCCCAATGATATTTTTACAAAAAGTCTATTTACAAATAAAAATATCCCATGATAAGGCGGAAGAGCGAAATCATGTTAATCATGTTTTTATTATATATCTTTATATCTATCTATATATATATATATATATAATAAATGTTTTCTTATTCTTTCTATGTCATTAATGTTAAAAATACCAAATTTGGATACATTTGTTATTTAATGGTTATGACAACTAAAACTATTATTATATTATAGTATTATTATTATTGCTATATACCACCTTTTTCCTTTCCCTTGTGAAAGTAATTATTGATTGTGATACCCTGCTAAGGATCTAATAAATTTAGCATTTTAATATACATTACTTTATTGATTTATATGTGGTTGTGTTGCATTAAGATTAAAATTTAATTTTTATGTTTCTTTACAATTATTATTATTCAGATCATAATTATCATAAAATATGAATACCTCTCTCTCTCTTTATCGCTCTCTCACACACATATAAATGCTTCCATGAAGATGATGGTTGAAAGTGACAATGAGGCAATTACTAGTGTGTGCATGCTATGGTCAAATAATAGTTAGAATCCATGTATGCTTCTATAGTAGACCTTTAAAGATGAATTCTTGATGTGTTACTACTTATGGTTTATATGAACCAAAACCAATCATTATTAGAATTTCCATTAGCATTATTAAGCAATTTGATGCATCCATTCTTTAGTAGTTATATTTTTAAATAATTTAATATACAGTCTAATTTATTGATATTTTTGGGGGTGCGTTACATTGGGATCAAATATCCAATCTTCATATTACCTTGTCATCAAATTTTTTTTCTTTTGTAAGTCAAAACATTATATTAGCTATAGAAGAAAGTATTTACAAGGCTATTGGGAAAAGGTCTCACAGTCTAACTCCAACTTGGTTTGTTGACCATTGCCATCAGTCCAAAATAAATAGTCCAGAAAAGACATAAGATAACCGACCATAACCGTAAGGGAAATATATGTCAAAAGACTGACAAAATCAATAGAACACCAAAACACATACTCAACCATTAAAGTCGATAGAAGTTGGGTTATATGAACCCATACTAGGTAGAGTAGGGGGGTCAAACAAGAAGCTGACGTGTTGCTCTAGATGATCCAACCAAGCCTCCAACTACTCCAACATGTCCCAAATATGCATATCTCCACAGCAGACAACCACCACCTACTACCGAACTTGACATCAAAAATATTGGATTTGAGCCAAGGCTACCATGACCGCCTCATGCTCCTCCCGTTGAATTTTGTCATAGGCTTCTAGCTGCATTTTCTTAGACTAGCTTGATTGACCTCTGGTGGCACAAGAGGGATTGTTCCTCTTCCTCGATGGTGGCTAGCATTCACGACAAGGTATCTACAATCTTGCGGTTTCCTCTGATCTTGGTCCCACCTCCTCCCCCTTTCGGTATCAACATGGAGGTTTGGGATTTGTGGCCATACCCCTCCCATCTCCACCCAAGTGTGAGCTACATCATGGTTCCATCCACATGTCATAGCCTGAAACCTCTCAAACTCCTCAATCAGATTCACCACCACAACAACAGCAACACTACAACACCATGGAATTGCAACACATCTAACACCAGTAACAATGTAACACTAGCACCAACACAACACCAACACTGTAACACCATCGCAACACCACTGCACCACCACAACATCGCAACACCCCAACACTAGCAACACCACAACACCAACATCACTGCAACACTAGAAAAGCCTCAACACTAGCAACATGTCCATAATGAAGACAAAACCTCCCCCCGAGTCTGATGATGTATGCCTTCATACCCTCTTCCAACTCTATACTAGTCACCCAACCCCGGTTCGACATCTCCAAAGAACAACTTCCCAAGCTGATGCACCTGAGTGTGATAGCCCACCCATGGCAACATACTGTTGCATCCTAAAACCAAAGAGCCAATGAACATCACAGGCCGAGTACAATGAGAGGAAATTTGGGTAAGAATTTTCCCAAATCCCCTTTGAAATTCCACATAGCGCCTCTAATGCCAATAAGAATGTATCTAGCAATACACCACAATTTGATCAAGACACCAGAGGAGGGATGTTGGGGGATTGAGTTATAGAAGCTCACCCAATCACGAGGATGCCACAGAGAAAGCTAGAATATATATAAGAATAGAGGATGAATTACTCCTTCTTGCAGCTAGAAACCACCTCTGACATCATTCAAAGAGAATGAAGTCACCTTATCCCTCCTCTAGAACTTATCATCATGGCATCACTTAGATTTGAACACCCTGAACTTCCATCGCTAGAGTATCATAACAATTCACAATGAATTTCATCTGCCCATTTCCCATCGATCTTTGACTAAATGCACATGAGCATGACAAGATGGGTTCACATGGACCGGCTCTAGCGTACACTACCACGCATACCTCCTACATGTCATGCATGTGGGAAATATGCGAGGAGGCTAGTCTCAATATACACTATCCTCGATTTTTATGCCCCCATCAGGGCACCTTGTCATCTTTTTTATTGAAACCATAATTACCATAAATTATGAGCCCTCCCACCTCCTAGAAACACACATGGGTTCTTGCAAAAACATGATGGTTGAAAAAGTGACAATGGGTTGTTGATGGATGTGTTTACATATGAATGCACTTAGATTCTTAAAAACATGCATGTATTCATGAGCTTGCAACCTTGGTTCTCTTTGAACAACCATCTAGTATTCTAACTCAACACCAACTAAGCATTTTCAAGAAAGCATGGACATTATAGGAATCCATGCATGTTCTAGGAATATGTGTGCATTTTGTAATGTAAAAAAGGGAATATGGCTACATATTGTTACCAATAAACATCATTACTCATTTCTTTTATTTCTTAGCGAAATTGAGAAGCAAGACTCGAGGAGAGATTGTCAAGGTATTTTGGGACTTTTCTAACGTGGACATTGATTGGTTCCAGATAATTAATTCATTGAATTTGATTTTTTTTTATTTCATATTTCATATTCTTTATATTATAAAAGGAAATAAAAATAAATAATCCCCTATTAAATGTAGTATTTTTAAATAACATGGAGCTTGTGCCTAGAAAAAATCCAAACTCAACATCACCACATGAATATAGATTAAACCTCGATCTAGAACCAAGAAATGTAAGCATTGAAATTGATGTACTTATAAGGTAAATATGAACCATTACACAATACTTTAAATACAGAGGAGCCCTCACAACTTAAACTAACTATATCCCTAAATACCATTTTTATTTCCATTGCAAATTCCCAAGGACAATGGACACACATTGTTAATTACAAGGCTTGCATGGTGGACTATTTTAGGACAAGTATTGATAAAAACCAACACTGAGACATAAAAATTTGAAAAAATAGACTTGATGACATTTTTTGAAGATCTAAAAATAAAAAAACAACCTCTAGTCACAAAGAAATGCAACTGCATTGAATGGTTCACCTACTAGCCATTTATAGAAAATTGGATAGATAAATAGTTCATGATATTTGAAAAACCTCCCTATAATAATATCAAGTCTCCTTTTTATTTCTTTAGGCAATTATGATCTACATTTATATTAGGTCACCATGTGAACCACTTCAACATTGGTGAATTCTAGGGTGTGAGTCATGGTCCACACAAGATTAACAAAATGTTTGGTGTGACCCTTGCTAGTTCCTCATCCTCTTAGGTAGAGGCCTAAACCCCCTACCCAACATTCTCCCATAGCAAAATAACTTAGCTATATTTAGTTATACTTATCCACCTTAACTCATATGCTAGTACAACATAATGCATACATAGTATTATCCCACTACGAGGGACCTTCATGTGATGTAAGGGAGGGGTTAGACCTTCATGCCCTATAGCATAATCTAGGTAAGAGAGGCCACATGGAACCATTAAGTATTCCCATCCTAGTTCATTTGACCCTTGCAAATGATAAAACCATGAGAATACATTTTACAGGTTAATGGGTGCCACTAGACATGAAATTTTAATGGAGGGGATTAGTTTCCACCACTAAAGAAACAACATCGACAATTTTTTTATTTGATGTACCGAAAACACAAGGATGGTGGAACTTTTTCAAGCCTTGTAATATGTTGACAGTGTTAGACTCGCCAACATTCAAGGCATCTCCATGGTAAGAAATCCCTCCTAGACCTCAAACCATTTGGAATAGCAGTCCTAGCACTAGGTGGTAATGTATTGCCTTAACCGCGGTAGCAAGCATAGATAAGTATGATAACTTTCGGATGAAGCAAGTGTGTGAACTTGCAACAAGTCAAGTGAGATGCGCGAAGGTTCTAACATGCGAAGGGGAAAATGGAGTGTGCCCCTTAGAAGACTGTAATAGTACACAACTTGGAAGGAATACACGAGTGGAATGACATCACAAGATTCATACAATTTCATACAAAGTATTTCATAAGAACATGTGTAAGTTAAACAACATATATTGCTAAAGTAACTCGAATAGTTCCAATACAATAACAACATATGAATGAAAGTGCATTGGCTCTGTTCTTATTATTATTATAAGTGTAAGTTCCATCCATACATACACCATTGGCGACCACTATCCTCAATAGTGGAACATTATAGTCAAGAACACCTACTCCTCGAAAGAAGTATACTCACTCTATGTTGTGGATAAGCCAAGGCTCATCACAATACTCCCAATCCTTTTCTAAGCCTAAGCGTAGCCAAAATCTTGGCTCCCAAAATCTCGTTCTATGAGTTATGAGGTTCTATTTATAACAAAGGATTGGGTCACCCTTGACATTCCCCTTTGTGACTCTTTGACTACCTTCACGACTCTTAACCTTATTTACAGATAACTCATTACATAATATGGTGACCTTTCATATTCCACTAATGACACTTGGAATTTCTCTTACAACATATTTACAAATAATATTACATTTTCCACATGTACCCATGTGAGACAAAATAAGCTAGAGAAAACCTTACAAGACAAAACACTATGACCCTGAAGCTTGGGGAAAGAACAACTCAACAACCTTCACTTGATGCTTCTAAGTCACATACCCATGCCAAGCTTGTTATTGTGCAATGATGTACCAAAAATGCTCAATGTGTCTTTCTCATAACATAGTCTTGCCTCCATAGAATTTGGGTATATGGTCTTGAAACCTCTATCCAACTCATCTTGAAACATGTGCATCATGGTGTTGACCATGGTAGGACCACCAATGTACTTGTGCATGTTATGTTCGTTGAGCTCAAAAACATCCCTAGTGGCCTCTCACCTTAGCTTCTCCATGTACTTGTTGATCTCTATCTAGACATGGTTCTTGAGTGTAGCTTCAATGAGGGAAATGATTGAAGGGATCTCATGTGTTCTCACCATGACATCCAAACTCTTGTACAAAAATGCATATGAGGCTTGTATTTTGGTGATGAATGGGGCGAGATGGTCATAGTTTTGGATCAACATCCAGACCCTTGATTTCTCTAGCTTTTCTTGAGGCTTCATCAACTTTGGAAAATGAAGTGGGGCCCCTTTGTACCACATTGTCCAGTCTTGCACATGAATGATGGAAGCATGTACGTTCCTAAGATTTTGAACAAAATATTTGCTCGTTGTTGTAAGCCATGCACATGGAAAATTTCTTTATGCACAGTGATGAATCTATCATACAACTTTTGCATGGTAGTATCAAGTGTTGATACTTCATCAAGTATCACTTTCCTCATCTCTACCATTGTAGAAAAGGTGCTCTTCTCTTTGAGTTATTATGCCTCTTTCATGGCCACCTGCAAGTTCTTTTCCAGTTTTTAATTCTCGAACAACATGAACTTAACTTTCGAGCTTGTTTCTCTTGTATAGGGTAATATGGCCTTGACAATTGTAGCTGGATGCTTTCTGACATCTGACACTATCTCCCTTTCCTTCATGAATGTAGGTGATGAGTGATCAGCCAAAAAGTGTTTCATTTTTGAATGTACAATGTTCTTCTACAACTCGTCGAATGAAAGAATGTACACATCCATAATGAGATCATCATCAAGGAGGACAAATTATCATTGCTTGTTCGAGACTCGTTCTGATACTGGAGGTGGTGGAGACTGAGAAATGACCTTGGGTTCTCATGGCATAAGGTTGGTGTCTCCATTTTGTGTCTCATCCCCGAACTCCATGTCCGTCACTTCATTCAGTTGCTCAATCTATTGAGCAACCTCCTAATCCTGCATCAGTTCATCCTCTTCTTCAACTGCCTAGCTATTCCGACTCCTCAACCTGTATGGACGTTGTTTTCTCTATCATCGCACCTTGCCTTTCTTATTTCTCCTATTTATGCTTCTCTTTCCCTTCTCTCCTTCTGAGCTCCTGATCTTCCTTTAACTTATTCTCTATTTCCTACAACTTTTGTTTTTCTTCCCCCAACCTTTGCTTTTCTTTCTTCCTTCACTCTGCCTTCTTTATCTGTTGTTCCCTCTTTGCCTCCACTGCCAAAGATTATTGTTGAGTGATAGGATATGCTCTCATCTTGTAGCTTTTCTTTGCCTCTAGGTTCTCAACAATCTTCCTCTTTCCCTTCTCTTGTGCCAAATTGTTACTGATTTATGTTTTTGTTGTTTCTTCCTGTGCTATTGCTTCCTACAGAGAAGCCTTCCAAGTTGTGGATATACTGACTGGATCATGGAGCTTGGATTTATTTTAATAGTACCTCCAAGGGTCCTCCTTGGGCAAGTGGAATTTCCAATGGATCCATGGATAATACACCTTTGCACAGGGGTTCTTGCAAATACCGTGAGGATCATATGGATTAAAGTCCTTGGTGCCAAAATCAAAAATCAATATCTCCTTAACTTCGGCATCTACATCTTTCAGGCTCTTAATCTTGTATAAATTGATGCGCAAAGGAAGAGCGGTTTGTGGTTCCTTCTTCTTCTCGTGCAGTCCTGATGATAACCCTAGGAGTGGTGATATGAGACCTCTTGCATGACCAACTTGTCTGTGGAATACATTGGTAGAACATGCGGAGGCTTCTCTCCACGAAACACTCTGATGAAGGTGCCACTAAGTGAGGCATAGAAATCAACAATGTTAAGTATCATCTCCATTGCTTCTTAGGAAACACAAGGTGGATCCTGCTCAAATATAATCTTGTACAATAGAATGATGAAATGGTTATTCAACCTTGCCATTACTCCTCGATAGCTACAATTAGAAAGAAACCTACAATAAATATTGACGGCAGTCTCTATTGGTGTCCATGTCCAACTCATACAAGGAAACTGCTGATGGCACAGATTGGATCCAGTAAGTATGTAAACATGTAGAATCTTGCTTTCTCATCCTTGGGTGCATTTCAGGCATTAGTCACATGGACTTTCAACTAACAGGTCAACAAGTCTGACCAGTTGAATGGCCTTCCATCTCTCACCAACTGGTCCAATACAACTACCCAACCTTCAAAATAATTCTTAGTGCTCTCTTGACCTTATATTCAGCATGAAAAGATGATAAAGAACTAGTAGGCCTTCCTAAGATACTTTGTCTTGTAAACATGATTGGGTGTCCATATGAAATTTGACGACTCTTTCACCCAATGCTTGACTATATCTCTCGTGTTCACTTGGATGTTGGTGGAATAGAAAAGTGTGTCCATGCGCCTCATCGGCTGAGGTAAATGATACATCTAATTGTAGTTCTCCACCCAGAAGGTGGCAAGTTCTATCCCGTTGGCACTAATCAATGTCATAGTTTTTGGATCCGTGTGTGAGACAATCCAACTGATAATGTCCGCACATGGGAAGGCAGGGTATCTGCATGTAACCTTGTAAAATTCTGACATTTGGATAGTAATATAAACTTGTCCATCCTCTAAGTCTTCGTTGAAGTCCTCTACAAAATTATCCTTGATTTTATTCCATGTCAACTTGGTGCCCTTCTCAATGAATAACTGAGTATCTACATAAACTAGTAAGTTGACTTACACCTTCTCAACTGCTTCCTCAGTACTATTCTTGATAGTTTCTTTTCATGCAACTCTCTTAGAAGCCTTATTAACTGTAACTACTAGAGATATGCTCAACAACAGTTATACCTGGAGTCATAAATGACACTCATGGCATGAAAATGTTAGCTTAAAACCAAAAGAAACTTCAAGACAAGATCAAGCAACAAACTAGCCTAATGCTAGGAGAGTTTGTGAAATCTTGGTTCACAAAGGTGACTTGATGCCTGATGGAACTACGCATTGCACAGTCCCAACAATCAATGGGGGAGGCTTACTGGCTTCAACTGCACAATGCGTAGTTTAGTCTGGGCACAAGCCATAAGATATTATAGATTGTGTAGTCTCAGTCGCTAGGACTGAGAGGCTCGATCCTGGAACTGCGCAGTACGTAGTTGGATCTAGGCTAAGGTTGAGGCCTTGAGCTACCAAAATGCACAGTGCATGAAACAAAAAGTGAGATCTGAGCAAGGGAAGCCCATATCTTCCTAAGAGGAGTGTAAAATTGAGAAGATATGAAGGATGGTGTGATATTGAGTGTGAATTTGACTAAGTCATGATTCATGCAAGTAACATAAGTGCAGGAATCACTCAAACTGAAGGAAAATAAAGCATGTGGAGAGAGTCATGACAATGATGACCGTTAGTGTAAGAATTGGGTAATGCATGTGACACTTGGGAAAGGCAATGGAAAACTTGAAGCAACACTTCTATAGGCTAAAACAAGCTAAAATTCCAGTATTCGTTCAACAAAGAAAGTGAAGCAACACCCTCACAAGCTAAAGAAGAAAAAGCGAGAGAAAAAATGGTAAAAGACTAGACAAGCAAGACTTACGCGAAAAAGCCATGACGATCATACCAAAGGTTCCTTGATCTCCTCAGGAATGCCAAAGATCCAACATCAAATTTTAAAATGAGCTTTGGCAGTGTCAATTAAATAGATTTGGCCAATTTAGGGTTTATGATGTGAAGGCCAAAAATCAAGGTAAAAGCAACACTTAGCGACAATTTTCAAAATAACTCAAGTGTCTCCTCTGGGCTGCTAAAAATAGATCCCTATTTTCTAGGGATTATTTTTTCGCTTTTATTTTTATTTTTCAGGAAAAGATACCACACATTTCTCGAAGAGATTGCATAGTTATGGGAAGGAGTAGGAAACTCACTAGTTCATGCACTAAGCAACCTCTGAGAAAATGTTTTTTGTGCAATTTCTCGGCTTAGTGGCTCTAGGTTTCCTCTCATGCTCTAAGAAATTTCCCAGCTAAAGTTTGGCTATCAAATAGCTTTGCACAATTTTGGAGCTAAAGGCTCACTGTCATCTTGAACTACATAATTCCCAAGAGAAATCCTGGTCACCCTCATGGATTGCATAGTTCTCTAAGGTAATCCCAAAACTAGATGAAAACCAAGTCAAGAGATTGTCTTGTGGGTTATACAATTAATCAAGTAAGAAAATAGAAGCCATGATGCAAAGGATGAGGCTCAATCGAAGCATAGGTACCTGGGTCAGTGCGGGATAAGCTGTTGTAATTTAGAAGGGAGGCTCCAAAATGAAGCATATGAAAAATTTTGGAGTATGGTTGTAACCACTATAACATTGGTGAAAAAATGGTAAAACTATAGTTCTCTGTATGGACCTTGTCTCGTGTAAAGTGAGTCTAACTCTTCCAGAACTATTGTTCGATTATTTGATTGTCATAGCTTCTAATAGCTTGACTTAAATATGTAGTACCTATCATTTTCTTTATCGGCACCACACATACCAAGCCAAGTCAAACTGGGTTTTTTTGATTGGGGATGAGGGGCATATAAATGCACAAGTAATATAGACTGTCAGAGTTTTAGTTTCATCTCTAGTGTTTCTCCGCTGCCAGGAGACCTGAATAGTACCTCAATAGAGTCACTTTAGGAACACAAACATTTATCCACTACTAGTGAGTCCGGATAGTACCCTGGTGGAGTTACTTTCTTCATCTCTCTGCATAGGAAGCATTTCTCTTCTTTCACCTTTTTTTCATTTTTACATTTTTTTCATTTTTCAAAGAAATGTCACAAGCACTTATTTATTTCAGGAGGGGGAAGAGGGATCCTGGTTTATTGAGAAAAGAGTAGGTTGTCCCTTCAGAGAAGGATGTTTATATATACCTCTGGCATACTTGTTAAGATTTCCCCCTTCTCCTTACTCTACTTGACTGAGTTGACAAGTTTTAACCAAATATAGAAAAATAATTAGAGTAGGTGGTACTAGTTAAGAGTGAAAGCATTGTGATTTCACAATGAATCCCTCTGAAAGGAACACATTTTCCATCAAGGTATCATTGAATAAAATAAATGCAAGATTCTCATAAAGAGAGGGAATAGATAGATAACCAAGTGTTGATAGTTGTACAGATTCTTCGTGGATTTCACCTTGCTTGTCTCAAGAATCCAAACATGATTTCATGTGGAAACTAACCTACGGGTGTGAAAGTGAAAAAGTAAAGGAATGAAGCAAGAAAAAAGAAAACCAAAGTAAGAAAATCAAGAAACAAAACATGAAAGAACACACTACTCCTACTCCTAATCTAATAAGAGCATGGGCTAGCTAACGCAAAGCGATATTTCTAATGTAACCACTAATGCATTGGTTGAACAATGTAAGCGACAACATGATTGAAAAGAAATATATTAAAGAAAACCAACAAAAAAGAAAGATAAACAATGAAAACCAAATCATTCATAATTTGAATGCATCCAAAGAAAATTAAAAATTGAAATCACATGAAAGGCACTATGTGGATGTATCATGGTGCCCTGTCACATTATGCGTGAAAGACAAGCATGTATGTACCTTCGAACTTGGAAAACAAGCAAACATAAAGAAATAATAAAATTTTCCTTTTGCAATAGTGCTTTCTACGTATGACTCAAATGTATGAGCAATAGGATCATGTGGTTTAAGTGGAGGATGTGAAAAATGTGGTATAGATTTATATTCAATGTGAAGCCTGGAGAGATTCAACATATTTTTGATTGGTAGTGGACCTATCCTCAATGTTATGAGAACCTAACATAACCATCTGCTTGGGCTTAAGTGCCTCGAAAACTTGAGGGGTTTCCACTCCATTAGAAGACGGTTCATCAAATACTAGTGGCTTAGAAAGATCAACAACAGGTGAATTAGAATTTTGATCGGATGAATGAGAAAAAAGATCATGATATCCACGATTAGAAAATTCAAGATTATTGGGAGCAGGATCCCCCAAGGGAAGTTTTGGGGCTAAAATCCCATGTTTGAGTTAAATGTTGTAATAAAATGGTAAAGTATCCGCATTTTGTGGTCGTGGAGCGTGAAGGCATTATGTGTCATAAAGGGTAGTCCACCCTTAGTTTTGTAAAGTA
Organism: Pinus taeda; assembly: GCA_000404065.3. NCBI lineage: Eukaryota > Viridiplantae > Streptophyta > Pinopsida > Pinales > Pinaceae > Pinus > Pinus taeda. The sequence goes on along the minus strand of APFE031757215.1, from coordinate 263,302 downwards.
AAGTCAGCTGTAAGAGTTCTACCCATGGTCCGCAGACCATGGGATTGTATAAAAAGAGCTAAGCTCTAAGTAGTTTTAACAATATAGAATGATGAATAAGGTAAGATGGTCGTAGCTCTGAAGTAAGAAGTCTAAGGCTTGGGTCATAGCATAGGTAGAGGCTTTGCAGTTGAGTGTGCAGAGACCTAGGGTAGAAGTCCGCAACTGAGTGCACGGACCCCTGCAGCTGTGTGCGGAGGGAGGATATAGTTTATAAACACTTGAAAGATATCAATAAAGAGGAATATTCAGAAATTCCTGTGTCTTTGTTCTGTTATTGCATCTTGATATGTTATGTATGAAATTCCTTTATTATGCTTATGTGATGCATGAATGAAAGCAATTATGTTAAATAATTGAACGCAAGTACAATTATCTGTTTACGCAGTGTTAACTATAAGTATTTGATAAGATAAGCAACTCACTTAGAGTAATTGGGGAATCTACATGGCATGCTGTCATAGCAGTGCAAAAGTACCTGAGCAATAGTCTAGGGCTACGCAAAGGTTGATTGTACCCTTTTGCGGAGGTAATGAAGGCTGGAATAGAGGGCTAGTCTTGCAAGCCCTAGAGTGAAGCAACTGCGTGAAGGCAAGGATATAGGGAATCAAATGACATCACAACCATCTCAGGGTGTGGAAACTTGGTTCCAACATCCCCCCATATTGCTTCGAGTGAGAATTCAGTCTGTGTTTCATGGGATGATACCGAAAGGGCTAGTAGTGTAGGGATTTGTTTGGTGAATCAACACTGAACTTGAGTTAGGCCCCCTTAAGCCAAAAAATGGTTCTGTTGCTAGGACCAAAATTTGTATAAGAGATGTGTGATGTTGTATCATTGGAATCCTACTAAGAAAGAGATTGGAGACTGGTTGGACGGGAAGATCCATGAATTCACGGCGTAGGAGAACAGAAACCCGCGACTAAAAAAGGAACAGTGGTTGGACCGATACCTGTACATAGAGATCCATGAGATATTTTTCTACTCCTTCCCAAATTTTCTATATGAGTAGATCACAAAGCTACGAGATAGCCAAGGAATGTGGAAACTTGATGGTCCTATTGTGTGGACCCCAGAGCTAATACAGAAATTGGAAGCATCTAAGGATAAGATCACCCACATTGTTGATCATTGGTTCAATCACATCATAGGAGGATTTATGACTGAATTCATGGTAGACATCTTAGTCAGTGTTGGCTTGAGGGGGCCTGACCCAAGTTCAACATTATTTAGCCAAAACAATACCTACACTACTGGCCCTTTCAACATTAGCTCGCGGAGCACAGACTAAAGTCTCACCTAAAGCAGTATGGGGGGATGTTGGAACCAAGTTTCCACACCCTTGAGATGGATGTGATGTCGGTTATTTCTGGCTATACTTGCCTTCACGAAGGTTTCTTAGCCCTCCATTCCACCCTTTAGTATATTTGCAAAAGGTTATAATTGGTTTTTGCGCAGCCCTAACCTACGGCTTAGGGATATCTCCCAAACTAGGCTAAGTGTTTTACTTATCGTATTAACCGATCTTAGTCAGATTCACGTAAACAGATGTTCTTACTTGCATTTACTTAATAAACACATTTACATACATTCGCGCATCATATAAGAATTATAAGTGAAATTCATACCCAACATAACAAGATGCATAAATAGGAAATAAAGAAACAAAAATTGTAGAATACTTCTCTTTATCGATAATTCTAGAAGATGACAGACTCGACCCACCCTGCACACTCAGTTGCAAACTTCTAGTCCTCTACGCACTCAGCTGCAGAGGCTCTACCTATGCTACAACCCAAACTTAGACTTCTACTACAAAGCTATCTCTCATACATCATATCTTCATGTCTATCTTCTCTTCTTTTTAAACCACTTAAAGCTTACCTCTATTTATACAATCCCATGGTCCATGGACCATCGGTAGATATTTTACTTCCGACATTACATTTCCAGAATAAGAGCAGACAAACCTATGACTTTTTAACACCTACGCTCTCCGCGACCACAAAATGCAGATTCTTTACACATGGATTACAAAATTTGACCAAAATATGGGCCTTTAGCCCCAAAACTACCCCTTGGTAGATCCCATGCCCAAAAGGCCCCCAACACAAACGTTGTGACTCGCTTTTGAGTCACTTTTCAAGTGTGGAGATCTTAGCGCGAAGACCTCCCAACTCCGTCTAGATGATCGCAACCTCGACAGCGCACTGAGTGACTGCCTGCTGGACTTCTTCCACTCATTCCTCGATGACTGCCCCTGAACTGCTGCCCTAAATCTTCTGTTGAGTGCTTGCACTATCACGAGCTTTCATTCAATGGAATCTGTGATCATATATGCCTCGTTTATCCATGGCTATAGGCGTGCTTTTAGCATTGCTTCTTTGTGTCGAGCGATATCCACATGTTCCTTAAGTGCCTTTGCCTCCTGCACCCATGCGAGCTTCTATGTGAGGGAGACCGTCTACACGGTCCATTTGACCTCGTCATATCATTGTTGTAGCTCACGCACCTCTATCTCCGGGTGTTCTATATTTAGGTCCTCCTGCAGGGTGGTCAAGACCTCGAATGACCATTCAAAAAGTTGCGTGCAGTCTGCTAGCACACTATCGACCACCACTATTGTTGCTATAATGATGGTTGTCTGTTGTTCCATGACTTCCAGCAGAGTTGAAGGTTGAACCCTCAACTGCAATTCTGCAATCCGCAAGTTCAGCTCCAGCTAAATCCTGGCCATCTCTGTTCGAGTGTCGTGCAACCCTGTGGCCAACTTACGGACATGTGCCTCAACCGGTTCTTCTACCTGAATGTCAAACTCTAAGACCATTCGACAGGATTCCTCCATAACCTGCATGATCGGCTTATTTTTTTCCACTGCCTTGTTGTGTTGTAGGCCCAACTACTCGATGTTGATGCACTGCTCGCTCATCACCTGTAGAGCATGACTCTCCTGGGCCCTATGTTCTGTGGTGACTCCATCCTGCAAGAGGTGGAGTGTCTCTCAAGGGAGTGCGGACATATTCAATCCCACCCCTTTCAGGCTACTAACCGTGGGGATGTTAGCCTCATTTTCTATAGTAAGTGCCCAATCTGGTAGCAGTATCGTGTTGGTCACCCTTGTGCGCAACATCTCCTTGGCAGTTGAAGTGCCGATCACAAGGCTAGTGGACATTGTGCCAGCCTGTGGGGTGAAAACCTGCAACTCTTGCAACTCTATTCGGAGAGCCCATAAGACCAATTACTGCTACTCTTCAAACTATTGGAGGGCCTCTGTTGTGACATCGCTCACTGTTTCTCCAATATATTGCAAATCCCCCTCAGTGAGGGTGATTGGGTCCAAGGATGTCTTTGAAGCCTTGGTTTTCTTCTGCGACGCTACCTTCTCTTGTAGTCACTGATGCTTGAGTTGGGTGGACATCGTCTGTGAGTCCACGCCACCTTGTTCTATTGGCTCCTTTGTTTTGCCTCAGCCCCAAGTGAAGGTGGCTTCTATGCTCCTTGCTCTTCTCCTCCTGTCTTATGTTATTCTGCCAATTTTGTGGCATCGTACACTGCCTGGGCCTTAGCCTATGCTTCCTCCTTTCTGTGCTTCTCCACCAGCTGCATCATTTGGAGCTTTGTTTCTTCCTTCTTACGATGCACAACAAACTTGTCCATTTCCACCGTGGAGCCTACGGGAGCGTGCCACTCTAGCAACCAAGACTTGAGGACTGCAAAAATAACATCATTAGTCACCAGATATGGTAATTTATGCCATGTCTTCGTGGGGTCCTTCAGCGCCCTGATAAAGACATGGTGGAAATAAACTTTGAACTCTGCAAAGCTCTGCAAACTAGTATATACTGTGGGCGACAACTGCTTCTTGCGATGGATCCCCATCCAGATATTCATCTCCATCAAGATCCAAAAGATCTTGCTTTCTTTTATGCGCTGCGCATCCTTGGTTGGCCACAACGAAGCATAATTCACTGCCTCTAGAAGGTCTAGTGTGACCGAAGGGAATTGGTTGTCTTCTGGCATCTCCCATGCCACCAGTACGATCAACAGCAGGAGCCACGTGCAGTGAAACACCTTGCCCTGCTCCTGTGCCTCGCGATAGTTCGTAAGGAACTCACTGCAAATATAATTCACCCAATTGAACTGGAATCCTTCAACCCATTGGGCTGCTAGTGCAGTCACAGGTGCAAGCATCTCATTCGCATGGCACTCATGCACCACCTTCCTTGCTAAAATTTGTGTTGCTATCTTGACTACAGGGTTGTTAATGCTGGAGATGGCATATCCCCGCTTCTTCTTCTCCAACTTGAATTTCATCTTCATTGCTTCCACGAGGGCCAACTGACCACCTTTTCCTTCTAATATATTGGTTGGATCCTCCCCTGAGTAAGGCAATTGTGTGATTCGATGGATCAAGTGGTTTATGATGGGAATGGGCTTCTCTAGCCATAAACACCCATCATGCACCAAGCGGAGTAGTTGCGTGATGATGAAGGTGGTCACTAGGGCATGGTGGTAATGTGGCACCTAGAGTAGGTTGATTAACCATTCTTTCGCTACACACTTGAGCCATGTTTGTGGCTCCAATTCAATCATTCCAGTAGTCACGTCAATATGTTGGTGCATTAGCTGATCAACTACTAAATGCGGGAATTTCTTGCGATCTGCGAGCTCCCAATCTTCAAACTTTAGTACAGGAGCAACAGAGAGCAACAGAGTTTGTAGGGAGCCCTTTCTCTCATCTATGTCCTTCGGCAGCTTGGCTTTGCCCTTGCATGAAGGAACCTATTCGGATAGCCTAGTAATAGGGTTTGCACCCTGGGTTTCAATTTCCATTTCGAAATCCTCCTCATCTGCCAGGATTTCTTCAGATTCTTCCTCATCTGCTTCTAGATTAATGGCATTCCCATTTTCCTACAATGTGAGCATGGTCCTATGTGGGTTTCTTGGTGAGACGCACACCAATATCATAGCCTGCTTATCCTCCTTTGGTCTCGGTGTTCTGAGACATTTAGGGAATTCAACTATCACTCTCGAAATTTTTGGGGTAGCTTCTACTACCTCAATTTCCTGCGCGACTTCCTCAGGTGTCGCCATCATTATATTAAGGACATCCTACGTCTCCTTCGGCAATCTCTCAAACGCTGAACTTGCCCTCAAAGCCTTAAAGTTTTCACAATCCATACACAGTTGATCGTGCAACAACTGAATTTTCAAAATGCCAAGTGTTTTCGCTGGACAAACACTTGTAATTTATAGGGCCTTTTGAATTAAAATATGACTGTTCCCCCCAAACTCAGCCCATTAATGCAAGATTGGCGGCATGTTTTCAAGAATCTAATCCATAAAGTTCACGTCAAATGCCTGCTGCCCACTCAATTTGGCCATAATCTGACCATCAAATCATGAATAGTGACTTTAATGGTCACTTTCCAGCAGACCTATATGTTATTTCCATGAGTAGCGTAACTGCCTTTGCACTGTCGCGGACCCTGTGACACTTTGCTGCTTTGCGTAGTCTTGGAATCGCGCAGCTCCCCAACCCATGTAGTGTAGTTTATAGTCCTGCACCTCCTTTCAGCTTCTTGGAATGCTAAGACTCTACTACTTTCATTTAGTCACATGGTCAGACTACCGGTCTATGGCTTCAATCGACTGCCATTCATCTTTCCTGGGAAGGGATCTCCAATCAACTTCACCAACTAAACTGTGCCTCCATCGATAATATCCTTAATAACATAAGACCCTAACCAGTGCATCCTGAACTTTCCACAGAATTTATCAAACTTACTATCATACAACCAAACCAGATCGTTTACCTTGAATGTGTGGAACTTGATGTGTCGATCTTGACATGCCTTTTCACACTGCTTTTGGGCCTACTGGTGAAATCCTACCAAAAATATATCTTCCTCAAGTTCATCCAGCTGCGCTAGCCTCTCTTCCAAGGCTCCACTACTATGCACAAACTAGGCACAATGTATTCCATAGGCATTACAGCTTCCACAATATAAACAAGCCTAAAAGGGTTTTGTCTCATCAGCTTTTTGCATGTTGTTCGATAAGCCCACAATACTTCAGGTATGCGTAGGTCCCAATATCTTCGCTGAGCATTGCAAACCTTGGTCAATGCATTTTCAAGCACTTTGTTGAATGCCTCCACTGTTCCGTTAGCCTGAGGGTGGGTCTGCTCTTTTGGTGATACACCTGAAATTCCTCCATTAGTGTGCTAATTGTCTCATTCAAGAAGTTCACTGTACCACGATCACTCATCAAGATCCTAGGACATCCAAATTGTTTCAGTACATGTTCAAATAGGAACTTCATAACAGTCGCACCCATTAAATCCTTCACCAGCTACACTTCTGCCCAACGAGTCAAGTACTTCATCGCAATGATAATGTACCTTGCTCCTGTCTTCCCTTATGGCTGAATGGGTCCTACAAAATCTATTGCCCATTTTTCGAAGGGTTGCAACATCATTTGTGGATTCAAAGGCATTTCGTCCCTCTATGATGGCCTGCCTGTTCTTTGACATACATCACATGCCTTGCAATATGCTTTTGAATCTTGATGAAGGGTTGGCCACCATAAACTGGCACATAGAATCTTTTATGCAATTTCTCTTCCTGCATAATGTCCTCCTGCAGCGCCTTGCAGATGCTGCTTCATCGAACTCAGGCACATACCTTCACAGTATATCATCAGTCCCCATTTTGTATAGATTCCTAGCCATGACAATGAAATCTATTGCACGCACCACTAATTCCTTCTTTTGCTGGACAAAGTATTCTTTCAGTGCAATTCCTGTTGTTAGGAAGTGTATTATATCCTCGAAATGACCATCCACGAAGCACACTACAAATAGTTGTGTGTCAGGCAGTTCTTCTTCCAAGTTAGTAGGTTCCTCCCCCGTTTTGATGCGCGACAAATGATTTGGTCCCGTGTTCAATCGTCCAGGCTTCACAACAACTTCAAAATCATGCTCTTGGAACAATAAGATCCATCTGTAGATTTGTCCCCCCAGCAGAGGCTTATTGACTAGGTACTTCAGCGTGGAGTGATCTACATACATCTTAAAGTGGCCTCCTAGCAAGTAATGTTGATACTTCTAGAGCGCATACACCATAACTAGCCCCTCGTGTTCAGTGGTAGAGTAGTTCTTTTATGCTTTTGACAACTATGCACATGGATTGGTTTGTCCATCATACTTGTCTATCAGTTGCATCTCAGGCTTCCCAAATCATGCTCTCATCATCCTTCTACATCTGGGCCAATCATTAAAGCTTCCCATGTGTGTAACCCATAATCTTACGGGCGTAGCACGCAGTGCCCAGTCCAAGGCCTGGAAGTGTTTTTTGTTTGGAACCTCTCTTTCAAATGCATCCAAAAATGTATATACCTCATTTAGACCATTGAAAATAGGCAGATTTCTTACCTCTGACGACACAGAGTGCAGCGACTGGGTCATCATGTTGTAATTTAACGTAGTTACTTCATGTAACCGATTTTTCCAACTTTCTATTTCTTCATCGGAGTTTGAAGTGCAAGAACTCTCATGATCCCAAGTAATCCATCCATCTGCGGTGGGATTCACCCAATCTTAGTCTCACGCTATTATCTTATAGATGCAGTCCAAATCATCATCACTCTCATAATCGCAGACCAGATCTATATAGCACGACCCTTCAGCAGGATCTAGGGGTATTATCACGCACAATGCTTTCTTCTCAAAGATCATCTTTCATTTCTTCAAATTGATTAGCCCATTCATATCAGCAACCCAGTTGATTCCCAGGAGTGTAGGGTAGGGATTAATATCATCTACTATCTCTATTACTTCACAATCTTCCAACGCGCTCACTCCCTCAATATCCACAGTCACCCCCTGCAGCCGTCCCATGGGTATGATTTTCTGTTGATTCTCCATCCTTAGTTGAATCGAAGACCATTGCAGCACAGGTCTCCCCATTCACTCCCAAGTCTGCTTTGGTAGGACATTCGCATCTAACCCCAGGTCGTTTGTATTCTCCGATCTACCCGGTGAGTCTCATTTCACACCTTCTCCTTGTATTATGCTTACCGATATTTCATACTACACGCGGTTTAATTGGCGTGATATCAGCGCATCTATTGATGAGTTCTTGTAGCCTTTTTATAGTGTTACTGTTGCACAATAACTTCATACAAGTTTCCAGGAAAGTTGTGAGCATAGATAGGTCCATATCTGGCTCAGGCTTATCCTTTCTTCCTAAGGTAGAGGACTCAGTAAAGCTCTTCTTAGCTTCCATGAAGGCTTCCCCCATGCACTCTAAAAAAAACTCGGCCTCTTTCGCTAGGGCCTTGTGAACCCATGTATTGTCTATTGGATGTTTCCCCTTGTCATCTCCTGTCACGATTCCACTCCGAAGCACTATATTTACGTTTAGATCTTCCTCGTGCAGCTCAGACCTCATCGTTTGCAGGTGCTGATTTGGGGGAGGCGGTAGCCCCTTTGTCACATATACTAGCTATCAATGTAGGACAATCTTCTGTCTCATGATCAATCAGTGTGCAATACTTGCATGACAGACGTGTTGGATTAGTGCAATCGCGAGCATAGTGTCCCGGTCCTCTGCAATTGTAGAAAATTAACTATCC
>APFE031757215.1:216433-253773 GCA_000404065.3 Pinus taeda | reverse complement strand
CTAGTTCCCAAGGTGTCTCGCCTGGTTGCATTGCAATCTCTTTGAATCCCATAATCGACTGTGCCTCAGATTTAGGCCTGCTAAATTCTCTATTTAGTGTTGCCTGGATGTCTACTATTCTACCATTCAGGTTATCGTTGCAGTACTTAATATACCAGGTTAGTGTGCAATCTTGCAAAGCACTAACTAGTGTTTCCTTCTTTATGTGATCATTTGTAACACCTTGAGCTTCCAATAAAACCCTTACAATGAACCATATTTGGTTCAAGTCCTCATTTCCCAAGCCTTTGAACAAAGGAAACTTCACTATGTTTGTCATACTGAATTGTGATGGAGGTGGAGGTGGAGGTGGAGGTGGTACAGGTGAAGTTGGAGGCAATGGCGGTGAAGTTGGAGGTGGTGTGTGCGGAGGTGGTATTCGCAGGAATCCTTGTTTTATCAACTAAATAGCGCTTCGTGGAGAAACCTTCGCTATTCCCTTTTCATCCATTCATGGAGGTAAAATAAACGGGCTATACTCTAGACCCTTATTTCCTTCATTCCTATAAATTTTTCTACTTTGCGTAGTCCCAAACATCAAGTTGGCTACATAATCCATTTTTCACACAACAACATTTTAATCCAAGTATTCAAATATTTTACGTACTTACCTCACAATCCTTTGAAAAAGTGTCACTCCACCTCACTATAGCTAATTATGGTATCAACTGTGAACTCAGTAACAAATCCTCCTATAATGCGATCGAGCCAATGATCAACGGCATAGGGGATCTTATCCACTGATGCTTCCAACCTTCGCACTAGCTCTAGGGTCCACATAATAGGACCGTCAAGTTTCCACCTTCCTTGGTTATTTTCTAGCTTCACAATCCACTCATATAGCTTAGTAGGGAAGGAGGCGAAAAAGATTTAGTGGATCTCCGTATAAAAGTATCTATCCAACCACTATTATTTTAACAATTGCGGGTTTCTGTTATCTTGTGTCACAAACTCGTGAATCCTTCTATCAAACCAGCCTTCAATTTCTTTCTTAGATAGATTCCAGTGATACAACATCACACATCTCTTCTATAGATTACGATACCAGCAACAAAACCATTTGTTGGCTTGAGGGGGCCTAACCCATGTTTAGCACTAGTTAGCTAAACAGATCCCTACACTACTGGCCCTTTCGACATTAGCCCGCAGAGCGCGGACTAAAGTCTCACCCAAAGCAGTATAAGGGGGATGTTGGAACCAAGTTTCCGCACCCTTGAGATGGATGTGATGTCAGTTATTTCTGGCTATACCTACCTTCATGCAAGTTGCCTAGCCCTCTGTTCCACCCTTTAGTATCTTCGTGAAATGGTACAATTGGTTTCCGCACAGCCCTAACCTGTGGCTTAGGGACTTTCGCATTGCTAGTGCAGTGAACTGCGATATCTCCCAAACTAGGCTAAGTGTTTTACTTATCGTATTAACTGATCTTAGTTAGCTTCACATAAATAGATGTTCTTACTTCCATTTTCTCAATCAACACATTTACATACATTCGCACATCATATAAACATTATAAGCGAAATTCATACCCAACATAGCAAGATGCATAAATAGGAAATAAAGATGTAGAAATCACTCAACTGCAGGGGTCTGCACACTCAGCTGCAAACTTCTAGGCCTCTTCTCACTCAGTTGTAGAGCCTCTACCTATGCTACAACCCAAACTTAGACTTCTACTATAGAGTTATCTATCATACATCATATCTTCATGTCTATCTTCTCTTCCTTTTAAACTACTTAGAGCTTAGATATATTTATACAATCCCATGGTCCGCGGACGATGGGTCGATCTTTTACATCCAAAATTACATTTCCAAAATAAGGGTGGACAACCCTATGACTCTCTAACACCTACGCACTCCGTGACCACAAAATGTGGAGTCTTTACACTTGGATTACGAAATTTGACCAAAATATGGGCTTTTAGCCCCAAAATCACTCCTTGGGAGATCTTGTGCCCAACAGTCAGCTACAGTGAGGTGGAGCGACATTTTTTCAAAGGACCAGAAGGTAAGTACGTGAAATCTTTAAATACATGGATTAAAATGTTATTGTGAAAAAAATGGGTTATGCAGCTACCTTGATATCTGGAACTATGTGAAGTGGAAAAACTTATAGGAGTGAAGAGAAAAAGGTCTGGAGTATAGTCCATTGGTTTCACCTCCACAAGGTGACAAGGAGGAGATAGCGAAGGTTTCTGCATGAAGTGCTATTCAATTAATAAGATAAGGATTCTAACGAATACCACCTCCACCCACACCACCTCCAACTTCACCACCATCACCTCCAACTTCACTTGTACCACCTCCACCTCCACCATGGGTCAGTAGGTAAAACACAGTGAAGCTGCCTTTCTTCAAGGCTTGGGAAATGAGGACTCAGACCAATTCTGGTTCATTGTAAGGGCTATATGGGAAGCTCAATGTGTTACAAATGGTCATATAAAGAAAGCAACAATGGTTAGTGTTCTGTAATATTGCGCACTAACCTAGTATATTAAGTACTCTAATGACAACCCGAATGCTGGAGTGGCAGACATCCAGGAAGCACTAAATAGAGAGTTCAGTAGGCCGAAGTCTGAGGCACAGTCGATTGTGGGATTCAAAGAAATCATGATGCAACTAGGTGAGATGCCTTCGGAACTAGATCAGAGGTTGAAGTGTATAATCCATGAAGCCAACATGAATTTGACAGATGGAGAGCATCGCCAGTGGTTTGTGGCTTTGCTACTGCCACACTTAACTGGTGTGTTGTCACAACAAAAAATAACAACTCAAGTGGAGGCCTGGGAGATTTCCATGAGAGTACATGAAAATTCAATGCAAGGTCCAAATATAGGATTCCAGTAGATCCATGTGCAGCTAAAGAACCTATGCCTTGAGATGCAAAGTCTGAAGCAGGACAGGATGGTTTGACCAGAGGTGCACAAGGAGGTATGGTACCTGAAATGAAAGAGTCGGGGTCATGATAAAGACCATTGTTCAGTCTTTGTGAACTATATTGCAAGAGGAGGACTGATGCCTTTAAGGCTAGAAGCTCAAGCAAGACCTAGCAGGGAGCCTACATTATGATGTGTTATCTATCAAGTAGCAGGAAAACATGCCACGAATAACTATCATTTGCTGTAGAATTTTGTATAGGTGCCACAACAACTATTTTGAAATTTTTGTAGGTCAGTAGGGCATGATAAGCATAATTGTAGGAGTTATGAATTAATGATGGATAAGACTCCCACCTATAGGGTTCAGACCAAAATGCGGCCCCCTACCCAAACTGCAGGGATGGCGCGGAAAAGATTCCAGGGGTGCGGAAGAGGTCGAGGTGGAGGAGGACCTGATAGAGGTCAAGGAAAATTGATTTTCTACAATTGCACAGTACGAAGACACTATTCCTGTGATCGTACTAATCCAATGCATTCGTTGTGCAAGTATTGCATGTTGTTTGATCATCAAACAGAAGACTCTCCTATGCTGATAGCTAAGATACGTGAAAAAGGGGCATTACCACCTCCACCAACTCAGAAATTGTAAATGATGAGATATGAGCTGCGCAAAGAGGATCCAAATGTAAAGTCCAGCAAAGGTGGTTGAGTTCGATCTAGAGCACACACGTGAAACCTTCATGGAAGCTAAGAAGAGCTTCGCTGAGGCCTCCTCCTTAGGAATCAAGGATAAGCCTGAGCAGGAGATGGACCCCTCTATGCTCACAACTTTCCTGGAGACCTGTATGAAGTTACTACGTGATAGTAAGGTTGTGAAAGGGTTAAAAGAGCTCATCCATAGATGTTCTAGGACTGCATCGGGTGAGCTGTGTGTAGTACGAAATATTGGCAATAATAAAACAAGGATGGGACGAGAGATGAGACTGACCACAAAGATAGGATAGTATGAAATGGATAAGGTTAATTTGGACTTGGGGTCAGATGCAAATGTCCTACCAAAACAGAATTGGGAATGGATGGGGAGACCCGCACTGTAATGGTCTCTGATTCAGCTAAAGATGTTAAATCAACAAAATATCATCCCCATAGGGTGGCTACAGGGGGCGATTATGGATATTGAAGGTTCGAGCGTGTTGGCTGATTTTGAAGTAATAGAGATAGTGGATGATAGCAATCCCTATCCTGCACTCCTCGAAAGATGATCTTTGAAATGAAATCGCTGCACATAATATTACCCCTCAATCTTGCTGAAGGATCACGCTATACTGAACCAATATAAGATTATGAGAGTGATGATGATCTAGATCGTATCTATAAGATAACAGCGTGAGACCAAGATTGGGTGAATCCAAAAGCAGATGGATGAATTACATGGGATCACGCGAGTTCATGCACATCGGATTTCGAGAAGAACTAGAGTGCTAGTAGAATCGGCTACATGAAGTAATTACACTGAGTTGTAACATGATGACCCAGTTGTTGTGTTATGTGTCGTCAGAGGTAAGAAGTTTTCCTAATTATGATGGCCTGAATGAGGTAGATATCTTTTTTGGATGCATTTCAAAGAGAGGTACCAAAAAAGCAGCGCTTCCAGGTGTTGGACTGGGCACTACGTGCTACATTGGCAAGGTGGTGGGGTACGCATAAGGGAAGCTTTGATGATTGGCAAGAATGTAGGAGAATGATGAGAACTCGCTTTGAGAAGCCAAAGATGCAAATGATAGAAAAGTATGATGGGCGGGATGATCTGCGTGTGCATTTGACCAAATGGGCCCAGCCTTATGGAGAAAAGCCCCAACCTGAATGGGTGCACTTGTTCTGTCATACCCTGGATGTTGTCGTGATGAATTGGTACGCAGAAATAGAGCTCTTCCATGGGACAGATGAATAGGATATCCTGTGCGAAGGATTCTTTATGACATTCAGTTTTAAGGATAGGTTTGACAGTATTGATGAAGTGTTACAAGAAGTGAAAGTGGAAATCTTTAGGATACCGCAAGATCCTTTAAACCTAATCCAGCCTGAAAGCACTACTCAGTTGAGTCATGTGCTAGAATGTTATAATGTAACTGCTAAAGAAGAGGATGAGGATCTACGAAAGATTAACATTCTGGAACAAGAAGGTCACAGCAAGGTTAAAGGACCGCAGATTGAGAACCCTGATATAACCGCGCCGTTGAAAACGAAACAAGTAAACATTGGTACTGAGGCAGAATCCAAATTTGCGAATATTAGAGATTACGAGGATGACGTGACAGTGGATAACATTGTTGAATTTCTCCGTGAATACCAGGATTTATTCCCTACCAAGTTTATAGACTTGAGAGGGATAATCGGGGACCTAGATATCATGAAGATCACATTAATGCCTGACGCGAAGCTAGTTAACCAAAGACCTTACTGTCTTAATCCACAATATAAGGAGAAGGTCTGGTTAGAGCTAGACAAGATGTTAGTGGCAGGCATCATTGACCCTATGGAATAATTTGACTGGGTAAGTCCAATGGTGGTACAGGACAAGAAGCAGAAGAATGAAATAAGGATATGTGTGGATCTCAGAAAGCTAAATGATGCTTGTGTACATGATCATTTCCTGACTCCATTCACTGATGAAGTGTTGGACAATGTAGATGGCCAGGAAGTATATTCCTTCACTAATGGGTTCTCTGGATACCACCAGATCAAAATTGCACCAGAGAACAGGAGAAAGGAAACCTTTGTGACTGAATGTGCTTTTTTTAGTACACTGTAATATGCCATTTAGATTAAAGAATGCGCCTACGATCTTCTCATGCATAGTTGTGCTTGCGTTCAAGGAATTTATTCATAAGTTCCTGGAGGTATATTTTGATGATTGGACTATGTTTGGGCTAGTTAAACACCATGTAGCAAGCTTGCGCCTAATGCTAGATACCTGTCGAAGATACCAGATCACACTCGATCTCAATATCTGTCTATTTTGTGTTCCTTTCAGGAACCTATTAGGGCATGTGGTTTGCAGATAGGGATTAATGGTAGACCCTGCAAAGATCGCGGTGATAATTTACTTGGAAGTGCCGAGGAGTGTGAAACAGCTGCATGCTACCCTTGGACATACGATATATTACCAAAATTTTATCAAAGGCGATGCCCGAATCACTGCACCTATGAAGAAATTGTTGAATAAGGATGTCACATTCTACTGGAACAATGAATATAAGAGGATCTTGGATATGTTAAAAGAAAATATGGTTACCGCGCTTATTCTAGTCTTCCCAGACTGGAAGAAAGAGTTTCACGTGCATGTCGACACATCGTGTATAACGTTAGGAGTAGTACTGACACATGCTGGTAGAGAAGGCCTGGACCATCCTATTGTGTTCGCAAGTCGAAGATTATCCAAACTGGAGAAGAACTATTGCACCACTGAGCGCGAAGGGCTAGCTAAGGTGTATGCGCTCTAAAAGTATAGGCACTACTTGCTGGGAGGCCATTTTAAGATGTATATGGATCACTCCGCGTTGAAATACCTGGTCAGTGAGCTTATGTTGGGGGGGGAGAATCTGCAGGTGGCTCTTATTATTCCAGGAGTATTATTTTGAAGTCGTTGTGAAGCATGGACAGCTGAACGCGGGACTAGACCATCTGTCGCACATTGAAATAGGGGAGGAACCCATTAACTTGGAAGAAGGATTTCTTGACACAGATATTTGCAGTGCACATCGCAAATGGTCATTTCAAGGATATAATACACTTCCTAACAAAAGGAACTACTCTAGAAGGATACACTAAACAACAAAAGAAGGAATTAGTGGTGCACGTGACAGATTTCTCTATCATTGTTGGGCATCTGCACAAGATGGGGACTGATGAGATATTGCGACGGTATGTACCTGAGTTCGAAAGAAGCAACATCCTCATGGATGCTCATGGGGGTGCTACGGGAGGACATTTTGTAGGAAGAGAAATCGCGCAGAAGATTCTACGCGCAGGGTTGTGGTGGCCAACCCTTCATTAGGACTCAAAAGCATATTGCAAGGCATGCGATGTATGTTAAAGAACTGACAGGTCATCATGAAGGGATGAGATGCCTCTGAATCCACAGATGATGTTGCAACCATTTGAAAAGTGGGTGATATATTTTGTGGGACCCATTCAGCCCCAAGAAAAAAATAGGAGCAAGGTACATTATCACCGCAACGGAGTATTTGACTCGTTGGGTGGAGGCACAACCTGTGAAGGATTTCATAAGCGTGACCGCTGCAAAGTTCCTCTTTGAGCATGTACTGATATGATTTGGTTGTACAAAGATCTTGATGAGTGATCGCGGTACACACTTCCTAAATGAGACGATTAGCATGCTAACAGAGGAATTTTAGGTATATCACCAGAAGGGCACACCTTATCACCTGCAGGCTAATGGGACAGTGGAAGTGTTCAACAAATTTCTCAAAAAAGTGCTAACCAAGGTTTGTAATGCTCCGTGAAGCGATTGGAACCTATGCATACCTGTAGTACTATGGTCTTATCGAATGACATGCAAGAAATTGACTGGACAGACCCCTTTTAGGCTTGTCTATGGTGTTGAAGCGATGATGCCCATGGAATATATTGTGCCTAGCTTGCGCATAGCAGCACTCATAGGTATGACAGATTGTGGAGCCCTAGAGGAAAGGCTCGCACAGTTGGATGAACTGGAGGATGAGAGATTTTTAGTTGGATTTCACCAACAGGTCCAAAAGCAACGCGAAAAGGCATGGCATGATCGACACATCAAACTACGCACGTTTAAGGTAAATGACCTAGTTTTTTTATTGGATAGTAAGTTTAATAAATTTATAGGGAAGTTTAGGATGGACTAGTTAGGGCCATATGTTATTAAGTAGATTATCGATGGAGGAGCAGTACAGCTGGTCAAATTAAATGGAGAACCCTTCCTAGAAAATTTTAATGGTAGTTGCTTGAAGCCATACACCAGCAGTTCAGCCATGTGACTAGATGAAGGTAGCATAGCATTAGCACTCTAGGTAGCTGAAAGTAGGCATAAGACTATAAACTACATCGCCCGGGCTGGGGAGATGCGTGATTGGAAGATGGTGCAAAGCAAGTGTCACTGGGTCCGTGAGAGCATGGAGGGAGTTGTGCTACCCAGGGAGAAATTGTGCAAGTTGGCTAGCAATTGACCATTAAAGTAATTGTTCATGAAAATATGATAGAAGTGAGGCCAAATGGAGAAGGCGGCCGCTATCACAAAAGTAGTCATCACGGTGGAGAGTGTAGTAGCAGAGTGCATGTAGTTGTTCAAGAAATCATTTGGAGTCCTTACAAGATTGCAGGAGGACCCAACTATACAAAGGCTAGATATAGAAGCGTGCTACCTCCAACAATGCTACGATGAAGTTAAGGGCACAACGTGAACTGTTGCACTAATGAAGAGGCTAGCCAAGCTGCAAGAGGCCAAGCAGCTGAAGGAGCAAGTGGATGCAGCGCTGCATAAGAAAGCATTGTTGAAGGCAGGACTAAAGCCCTAGCTGGAGAAATTTTACATGGTCACAGGACATATTGAAGGAATGCTTGCAACTCTGCAAGTAACGCAACAAAAGTTTCAAGCTGACAGCACAGGAGCAGTGACCGAGTAGACAATCGAAGACACGAAGGAGGCATAAATTCACTGCATGGCTGAGGTTGTGTTCATACAGGTCAAGCTGGATGGGCTTCGTGAAAATATCTCCACACCTACCGAGTGACTCGAGGGTGAGTCACGATGTTTGTATTGGGGACTTGTTGCGAGCAGGATCCCCCAAGGGTAGTTTTGGGGCTAAAATCGCATGTTTGGGTTAAAGTTTGTAATAAAATGGTAAAGTCTCCACATTTTGTGTTTGTGGAGCACGAAGGTGTTATGTGTCATAAAGGGTATTCCACCCTTAGTTTTGTAAAGTAAAGTCGGTTGTAAGAGTTCTACCCATGGTCTGCGAACCATGGGGTTGTATAAAAAGAGCTAAGCTCTAAGTAGTTTTAAGGATATAGAATGATGAATAAGGTAAGAAAGTCGTAGCTCTAAAGTAAGAAGTCTAAGTCTTAGGTCGCAGCATAGGTAGAGGCTCTGCAGCTGAGTGTGCAGAGGCCTAGGGTAGAAGTATGCATCTGAGTGCATAGACCCCTGCAGCTGTGTGTGCAGGGCGGACAGAGTTTGTAAACACTTGAAAGATATCAATAAAGAGGAATATTTAGTCATTCCTGTGTCTTTTTTCTATTATTTCATCTTTATATGTTATGTATGAATTTTCTTTATTATGCTTATGTGATGCGCAAATGAATGCAATTACGTTAAATAATTTAATGCAATTACGATTATTTGTTTATGTGGTATTAACTATAATTATTTGATAAGATAAGCAAGTCACTTAGAGTAATTGGGGAATTTGCACAGCATGCTGCCATAGTAGCGGGAAAGTACCTGAGCCATAGGATAGGGCTGCACGAAGGTCGATCATACCCTTTTGTAGAGGAATTGAAGGCTGGAATAGGGGGCTAGTCTTACAAGCCCTAGAGTGAAGCAACCTATGTGAAGGTAGGGATAGAGGGAATCAAACAACATCACAACCATGTCAGGGTGCGGAAACTTGGTTCCAACATCCCCCCATACTGCTTCGGGTGAGACTTCGGTCTGCCCTCCATGAGCTGATGCCAAAAGGGCTAGTAGTGTAGGGATTTGTTTGCCTAATTAATGCTAAATCTGGGTCAGGCCCCCTTAAGCCAACAAATATGAACAACGAAATCCTCATGATATGATGAATCATAAAGAGGGCATGATGAAAAACAATAATTTTCACCCTCTAAGTTTTTAGAAATAAAAGATGAGAGATTGGGTGGATCTAGGAAGAAATATTTGTCCTTTCCATAATTGAATGAAAGACTGACATCCCACATGTTTTGTGAATGATCAGAGGTGGAAGCATCTGGAGATGAATTTTAACAGGATGGAACATAAATAGTAGAATCGTGGAAGATGTCAAGATAACCCAAACAAGGTGTAGATGGAAGGAGGTCATGCTTTACCACAGATTCTTGTTATGACTCCCACATATAGTCATAAAAAATAATACCGCAGGTTGGTTGTTCAATAACAACTCCATCCAAAACTTGATCCTGATGAACACCACTTGTCGAATCCAAAACAAATGAACACAACACACAAAAATCTAGAGGATTAAAGGAACCAAAGGATGGAGGTTGATGGGATGAGACCATGTGAAAACCATTGGGCTTACAGTCAAAATCTACATAGAAATCCAGAGCAAGTGGGGTAGGAGGAGATGGTGACAGATCAAAAGGTGGATTCAGAAATTCTCCCAACTCATCATACGTGTCTAGAGCTTTTTGATGAGAAGGGAACGAAGGGTCACCTGGGACAAAAAATTCAACCGTCTCAGATTTTGAGGCTCTAACATTGAGGTATGTTGGGAGAGAGTCAGAAGTTTCTAACTTGTGCCGATTCTTAGAGATGTAAACAAGATATTGAAATCTTCCCTCCAAAAATTTCCAGTCAACTTCATCTTTAGGAAATTCATAACAGTAATGAAGGAAATTACTATTAAAGTGCTCAAGTGATTCGTCGAATGCTTTTCACAATTTTAAATTTTTTGATTCAGTGCTTTACAGTCATGGAAAAAAAAGCATGGAATAATTCTCTAAGAATATGATCAAAAGAGTGTATAAAGGCTGTGGGAAATGAGTAACACCATTGCTTTACATACCCTTCGAATGTGAAAGAAAACAAGCCACAAGCAACGACATTTGAGGAGACATCATTCCTATCACAAAAGCCATCAAAGGCAATTGTGTGACTGAGCAGGTGTTCCATCATTTCCATTGAATTTGTATTTGAATAGGTCATCTATAATGCCTGTTGACACATTGAAATCAGGAGCGCGACAAAAAAATGTCAGGGTTGTGATTAGAACATAAGTCAATAATAATGTGCATAAATTCAAAATAGAATTCAAGGGCTAAACTTGTCATCTAGCTGTTGGGTAGCAAAAGCCCCATGGAATGAGTATGGGGTGCGAATCTCGGAAGTTTAGGAAATATTAGGGTAAAAGACTCCATATAAAGCATGAGCTATAGGTGGTTGAGTCAAAGGGTAGTCAGCCTGAAAATATTGTAAAGAAATAATAATAGAGTCGGCCCGCAGTGGGATCGTGGGCCAAGGGAAAGTATAAATAGAGCAAGGCTCTATGAGGGGAAGGCAGTTCAATTTTTGATTTTTGGTTCTATGATGTAATGGGTGAATAGTCTACGAGCAGTGGTAATTTCGAGTCAAGGGAGTAGGGTAGAAGGTAGAGGCTCTGTAGCTGTGTGCATGGACCCTTGTAGCTGAGTGCGCAGGGTGGATTTGGATGTATTGTGGAAGATTGATAATAAAGATAAGTTTCTTCTAAATTCTGTGTTGGTTGCGACTTTACTCTTTTATGATAGATGAACTGTTCTAATTTCTACATTTGCTACGGTTGAATTCATGTGAGCTAAATTAATCTTGTTGCACAAAGTAACCAAAAGTAATAAATGTTTGCTTAAAGACCAATTTAACTAGATCAAACCAATAATAAATGATTCCATCTATAATAAGTGAGATAATGGTATTTCGATCTGTGTGGATCTGGAATAGCGTAAGGCTGCAGAACTACCTGCGAGCCCCAAACCACATCCAAGACATCCCCAGGGTGTGGAAACCTGGTTCCAACACCCTCCCCTGCTACCTCGGGTGAGACCTTAGTCTGTGCTTCGTGGGCTGTTGCCGAAAGGGCCGGTAGCTACAAGATTTGTTTGGCTAAATAATTCTTCTAAACTTGGGTCAAGCCCCTATAAGCCAACAAATGGTTCCATTTCCAAGATTGGGATCTACCTAAGGGGTGTGTAATGTGTGAACACTAGAATCCTACAAATAAAGAGCTTGAAGATTGGTGGGATCTAAAGCTCCACGAGTTCGCGGTTTAGGAAAACAGGAACTCGAAGATATCAGAGGAATAGTGGTTGGATCGCTATATCCTCATGGACATACATGAGATCTTCTTCATAACATTCCTGATAGAATTATATGAGTGGATCGCAAATTTAGCTGATAGCGTGGGAAGGTGCAGATTAGACCAGCCGATAGTGTGGACCAGAGAACTGGTGTGTAGACTAGAAGCCACTGAAGACAAACTCACGCGCGCGGTTGATCACTTAGTAGATCGAATCATTGGAGGATTTATCACTGAATTTGCAATAGATACCACTGTAAGCTACAACAAAGTGGAAAGACAATTTCTCCAAGGACCGCAGGGTCAGTACATCAAGTCATTAAACACTTGGATTAATATGTTGTTGTGCGAAAAACAGATTATGCGCATACATTAATGTCTAGGGTAACGTGGAGTGGAAGAGGTTACCGACGAACGGGAGGAGCAAGGAACAGTCCTCTGATTTCTATCTCATGGGAAAGCAAGGAAGATCTCGCTAGGTTCTTGCCCAGAAGTACAGTCCGGTTGATTACAAAATGCCTTCCGCTGATACCACCTTCATCTACACCATCACCCCCATCACCCACGTCGTGTCTGCCCGCACCACCTCAACCCTCACCACCTCTTCCACCACCTCCTAGAACAGAGATGGCAGCCGCAGTCAAGTTACCGACCTTTCAAGGTATAGGGAATGAAGATCCAAGCCAGTTCTGGTTTGTGATAAACTCCATATGGGATGCGTAGGGTATAACGGATGAAAACATCAAAAAGGCTACACTGGTCAATGCACTCCAGGACCACACGCTGACATGGTACATAAAACACTCAACCAACCACCCGAATGAAGGACTAGCAGCTATATAGGATGCGCTTAATAAGGAGTTCGACTGACCAAAGTTTGAGAACCAATCTATCGTTGGGTTCAAGGAAATAGCAATGCTGCCTGGTGAAACCCCATGGGATCTGGACTAAAGATTAAAGAGTACTATTCACGAAGCTAATATGACATTGACCTACAGATAGCATTGTGCGTGGTTTGTGGCGTCATTAACACCCCATATAAGGATGGCTTTGTCACAACAGAAGATCTCAACCCAGGCTGAGGCACTAGAGACAGCTATGAGGTTATATGTGACCCTGATTCCAGACCCAAGGTTGGGAGTTCAGCAATTCAACACGCAACTTTAGAACTTAAGTTTGGAAGTACAATTCTTGAAGCAAGGAAGAATGCCTCGATCAGGGATATAACTAGAGGCATGGTGTATTAAATTTGAAAGCCATGCACATGACAAAGACCACTGCCAGGTCTTCGCGAACTATCTGGAGGGAGGAGGCCCGATGCCATTAAAAGTGGAAGTCGAGATAGGAAAAAATGCCACGCCTGCACTCTAGTGCATGATTTGCCAAATGGGAGGGAAACATGCAACAGATAACTACCATCTATTACAGAAGTATACCCAGACCTCACAACAGTTATATTGTAACTTTTGTCAATCAGTAGGACACGATAAGCGAACGTGTCGAAGTTACGACTTAATGATGGAACGGACCCTAGCCTACAAGGTATAGGCTGTAACATGGGGAGGATTTCAAGGACGAGGTCAGGGAGGAGGATGGGGACCCGGCCAAGGTCATGGAAAGATAACTTGTTATAATTGTGGTGAACAAGGACACTATGCTTGCGAGTGCACTAACCCAACTAGGATCTCCTTTCCCTATTGCAAATAGTTCGATCACGAATTGATAGATTGTCCAACCTTGCTTGCCCAATTAAACGAGAAAAGGGTGCTTCAACCTTTGCCAACCCAGAATGTCCAAATGATGCATGTGGAACCCCGCAAATAGGACACTAGTATAAATATGGTGCGAAGGAATGGCACAACAGAAGGAGGGAACATAGGAGGGGAGTGAGGCGACCCACCTATGGGGAACCGTATTGTTGAACTAAAGCAAGGAAGGGTGGGGCCAAACGAAGATCAGTTGAGCTTCACGAAAGCTGCTACCTCAGGTGAAACGGACCAAATGGAAACCAAAATGAACCCCTACATGATCACCTCCTTTCTTGATGCATGCATGAAATTGCTACAGAATTAGAAGGTTGTCCAAGGGCTACAGGAGTTGATTACCAGGAGTGTTGAATTCACCGAACCCTAGGTGGTCTGAAGGATAGGACAACATGCTTTACGCACTGGATGAGAAATGAGAATGACGGCGCAAATAGGAGATTATGAGATGGATCAAGTCATCCTAGATTTAGGATCGGATGCAAATATACTACCTAAGCAAACTTACGAGTGTATAGGCAAGCCTGTACTACAATGGTCCCCGATTCAACTATGAATGGCTAACTAGCAAAAAATCTTACCAATGGGCTGATTGCAAGGAGTGACCGTGGATATCGATGGTGTAACAATCCAGACTAACTTCGAAGTCCTAGAGCTTATTGATGATAGCAAGCCTTACCTTGCTTTGCTCAAGATTGATTGGGCCATTGACATGAAAGGAATCATCAACCTAAAAAGGCACACGATGACTTCCGAAAAGAAGTCACTTCGCGTAATAGTTCTGTTGGACCCACCGAAAGGGGAGCGCTACCTAGAACTCATCCGCAATGAGGAAAATAATGATGAACTAGATTTCATTTATCAGATAATGGTGCAGAACCCCAAATAGATGCATTACAATGACAATAGAAGAACATCATGAGAACATGAGAGTATCTGCACTATCGATTCTGAGGAGGATACGGAGCTCTAGCAGAATTGATTGCAAGGAGTTACAACACTCAATTGTAATAGGGTGACTCAATCGGCACGATGTGAAGAAAGACACCACTGAAGACTAGATCACATGTTTAGCATAGGAATTGCCAAGTGCGTCAACAAACAGGGCATGCACACTGATAGAAGGATGGGGGAAGCTCAGTTACATGAGAAAGTTTCGACTCCAAATTGGAAGGTACGCGCGGCGGTTAAGTTGGCACAAAACGATAGCATGAATAATACGGGTGTATGGCAGACGACCGACACCTGAAACAGACCAGAGTGGACCATAAGATCATCAGGCCAGAGGGAACTTCCCCCATATGGCCCCATCATCCACTATAGGCATAGCTTCTCCCACCAAAGACGACATCCACAACATGGTTCAGCTATTGTGGGCTGCTATTCGACATGAAAAACGACGACTTGATGAGTTGGAACAAACTGAGGCCCAAATCCATGACCACAGTATGAATTTGGACAAAGCCATCAAGAAAATTCAATTAGAAGTAGCCGCTCTAGATGACAAAAAGGAATGGCCCAAGGAAACCGACATAGCTGGCTTTCCTACCTTGATACGGCTGCACCTGAAGCCACAGGGGTGCACACACCATAATTTTGTTATAGAAGCAAGAGGACATCTAGGATGCTCGCGACCCGGGTCAGTGAGGAACTGGGGGACCCACGGGAAGGGTTTGCCCTTCTGACTATCCGTTGAGGGTCCAGTGCCAACACCCAAAGCAGTTGGAAGAGGATGCGCGACTATAAAATAGACTATTGTACAATGGCGTGATATGACCACCGACCCCCTGCAAAAACCACATCTGTGACCTTGGGGATTTGTGGCTGTAGAGGAAAGATGGAAAGTGACTGTTAAAGATACTGGTCATGGTATGATGACACATTTAAAGCACCATGAAGCAAGCAGTGGACCATTAATGAAAAATGATAACCTTCCAAATCACATTTATGAGCTATCACAAGAACAAGCCACCAGTTTTTGGGTTCAATTGATATATAAATAGAGCAAAGGTCACACCACCATGTCGTATTGTCTGGTAAGAAATTCGATCTGTATTACCTATATCATGAGCAACAGGGAAGTTGAAAATAGTCCATGGTTTCTGGAATTGCCACAACAATACAAAGATGTCATCTTGAAAGCTCAAAGGCCTACTACCAATAGTCCATAGCCAGAGTCGCCGCATGAAGCAGAATACTCTAAATCCCCATGGATGCTAAAGACCAAGAAGAAACCTCCACTCCCAGAACCAGTTCGGTGGCCGTCACGACACCTGCAGGTTGGCAAGTCCACAATGAAGGAAAAAGGTAAAACTATTATCATCAATAGTGAGGAAGAAACAAAAGAGTCTCCCACGAGGATCGAAGAAGACATCCCTGAGGAAGACCTTGTATAGCTAGTGTGACGACCCAAGTATATGCCTACAAGTAAGGGTACGAAAAAGGTACCTACAAAGATGGATGAATTCAATAGTATAATCACTACCCTCTCTCTCCTGAAAGACGTCCTAGTAGAAAACTCGGTGGTTCACTGTGTCGGGACGATGAAATTCGACGATTGCGACCTTGAAGATCAAACAAAATTTCCCTATCTAACGATAGATGCCTTAATGGACCACATAATTGAAGGCATGGTGACCACTCTACAACCAAAGGAGTGGCTGCGAAAGGTGGATGAAGCTGGATTACTTTGTCTCCTGGCAATTCTGCACTTTCTTTGGCCCCCTATTACTATGTTATTCATCAAACAGTTACTCTGTCTAGTGCACGAAGATAAACTATGGGTCAGAAAACCCATCTGTATCACTGTAGAACTTATTCACCAAGTCTTGCATCTACCCTGTGCCAAACAAAACCATCAAGAAATTACAGCTAAAAGTAATGATGTAGGAATGATAGAATGGCTAAAGAAGACATATAAGCTTGCCAAGGGAATGCAAGGGTACATCATTGACAGTATCTCCGACAACGCAGTTTGGGTGGCCACTCAATTGCTGGCAAGAAAAGTAATGAGGAAATTTCGGAGCTCTGAGGTCTCCACCGTAGTTATCACACTGGCTGAAGAATGTTTTGTTGGTGTATGATTCAATTAGTCACAGTTTCTTTGTGAATAATTTTTAGCCAATTGTCAACAATTCCAGGAAGAAGGAAATCTATTCTATTATGCATGGTTTCTACTATCCCTCATGCTAGTCGCTACTGAGTTGCCTAAAGATAGCCATTTTCCTATTTTAACCCTAGAATGGCCAGAAGACGCGCAGTATGCATCCCTCTGGGTGACCAAGGATGCAAGTAGAATTAAGGGGATTAAGATCTTTTGGGTATTGATGGACACGACTGTGTGTCAGTGGATCATTGCATTACCACACTAAACAAATGAAGTTTATGAGAGTATGAAGCACATTGCGGAATTCAAAGTAGATATGCATCAAATATACATCTGGGCGTGGAAGGACCCCGCCCAGAGATGGACCCCTCTCTGGTTCATTGTGACTAATGATGTTGTTCACAAGATTGTTGAGGCTTGGCCTACAGCTTGGCGAGGACCCGCGACAGCAGAACGAAGCGAGGCTGCTATTCAGAAACAAAAAGAGGCAACCAAGCATTTTGGACAACAAAAGAGGAATGAACAGTATGCTATAGACGTTAAGGCAACGCGAGAGGTGAAACTTGCAGCAATGGGAAAACCAATACAAGGCGTGTAGACATCAGCAACAAAAAAAGGCACTTAGAAGGAAACCACTCAACCAGCCACAATGAATATGCAGTCCACTTCTACCGGTACCCCACTAAAGCACTCAGCCACACCTGAGTGACCAAAGGCATGAAAGGAAGCAAAATCATCTGAGACCGATGGTGAAGTTACCACCCTAATAGAGGGAAATCTAAATGACATCAAAAACCTCGTTCACGAAGCCACTCAGGAGGTAGTCGATGAGGCTATGTCAGAGCAACACTGGGGGAGCTCTGGACATAGTTACGCGAATTGAGATCAAGAATTATGTAGGTAGGGCCTAGCATTTCTACAGAAGCCTCTGGTATGACCACTATAGAACCATTGCTTAGAGCCCAGGTTTCTCAGTCTACTCTGATCCCGGCAGGCACGTTGGTCACCAACCAACCAGAAGAACGAGAAATACTAGAACACCTTACTAGATTGGGATGGAACATGGCTGCACTCCCACAGGATAGTTTACAACAACTCCACGATAGCAGCACAATCAAACTTTGTGCAAGGGTTGGCCACATCGACCAAATACTCCAAGAGTACAAAATTAATATTGAATAGCCACGGCTCCAACGCGATGAAGCAGTCACACAAAAACAACAGATGGAAAAGGTAGTAGTCGAAGCCTATTTGAGTTCTCAGGCATTAGATATTACAGGGGACTTGCTTGTTGAAGCACAGATTCGTATGTTGGCTATGGAGTTCTGAAGGAAAAAAGAGGAGGTCGCAAGACTGCAGCTTTAACTCATCGAGCAGATTGCCGAGTTGAAATTGCAGGTCCCACCACCAACGCTCCTAGAGGTCGCAGTACAGTGCAAGAACATTATTGATATGGGGTGCGCAATGCTTACATGGTCACTCGAAGAATGTACCGAGTTTCTAACTCAGTCGATTGATATGTTCACTTTCCTTCAGGAAGAACCCACACTTCGCAGGTTGGAAGTAGAGGCCTAGGAACTTCAGCACGTGTACGATCATCTCTGGGGAATCGTGCAGACCGTTGCTATCCTGCAATGGTTGGCTAAGATGAGGGAGGTGCACGACATGAAAATCCAAGCAGAAGCCGCGAGACAGAAGGAAGTCGTGGTGAAAGCTCATACCCAGCCATGGTTGGACGATGCATTTGCAGTTCCAACCACCATAGAGCATAAGGTAGCACACATGAAGGCCAAATGTTCTAGGATGGAGACAATCGAGATAGGGGCAGAAATATTAATACCACAGGTGGAATGGATGCAACGCATGATGGAATAATTTGCTGCTAGTACCAGTGACGCATGGAATTTGTTGACTAATCTCCATGCAAATATGGATGCACCAGCTCCGTGACTCGAGACGAGTCACAATGATTGTGTTACGGGACCATTGGGTAGCAAAAGCCTTGTGGAATGAGTATGGGGTGCGAAGCCTGGAATTTTGTGAAATATTAGGGTAAAAGACTCTGTGGAAAGCACAGAGTGCAAGCTATAGGAGGTTGAGTCAAAGGGTAGTCGGCCTAAAAATATTGTAAAGAAATAGTAATAGAGTCGGCCCATGGTGGGATCGTGGGCCAAGGGAAAGTATAAATAGAGCGAGGCTCTGTGAGGGAAAGGTAGTTCAGTTTTGGATTTTTGGTTCTATGATGTAATGAGTGAATAGTCTACGAGCAGTGGTAAGTCCGAGTCAAGGGAGTAGGGTAGAAGGTAGAGGCTATGCAGTTGTGTGTGAAGAGGCCTGGAAAGTCCACAACTATGTGTGCAGACCCCTACAGCTGAGTGCACAGGTTGGATCTAGATGTACTGTGGAAGATTGCTAGTAAAGATAAGTTTCTTCTAAATTCTATGTTGGTTGCGACTTTACTCTTTTATGATAAATGAATTGTTCTGATTTCTACATTTGCTACAGTTGAATTCATGTGAACTAAATTAATCTTGATGCACAAAGTAACCAAAAGTAATAAATGTTTTCTTAAAGACCAATTTAACTATATCAAACCAGTAATAAGTGATTCCATTTGTAATAAGCGCGATAAGGGTATTCTGATCTGCGCAGATTTGGTGTAGCGCGAGGCTGCAGAACTGCGCGCGAGCCCAAAACCACATCCAAGACATCCCCAGGGTGTGAAAACCTGGTTCCAACACCCTCCCCTGCTACCTCAGGTGTGACCTCAGTCCACGCTTCGCAGGCTGTTGCCGAAAGGGTCGGTAGCTACAGGATTTGTTTAGCTAAATAATTCTTCCGAACCTGGGTCAAGCCCCTATAAGCCAACACTAGCCCTCCTTATAGCACTAGAAATTTTAATGGAGTTGGACCCACCAACATTCAAGGCATATCCTTGGTAAGAAGTCCCAACTAGATCAGAGACCATTTAGAGTAGGAGTCCCAGCAATGGGTGGTAATGTAATTCCTTGACTATGGTTACGCGCAGATATATGTATGATAAATTTGGGTAGGAGCAAGTGTGTGACCTTGCAGCGAGTCAAGCGAGATGCATGGGGGTTCTAACACATGGAGGGGAAAAGGAAGTGCATCCCTTAAAATCCTGTAATAGTACGCATCTTGGAAGGAAAACAAGAGAGGAATGACATCACAAGCTAAAACGTGGAATGGTCCACAAATTAAAGTGATAGGTTAATCCAACAACACACATTCAATAGGATTCATACAATTTCATACATGGTGGTTCATAAGACAATGTGTAAGTTAAACAACATAAATTGCTATTTGTTTATTCTCAACCAAAAGGAACTTAACATTTCAGCTCCCTACTTCTGCATAGGCCATGGTGGTATATGCAATTGTAGCTTAATTCTTTCTGACATCTGACACTATCACCCTTTCCTTCATGAATGCAGGTGATGCATGATCATATGGAAAGTGTTTCCTCCATGTTTGTACAATATTATTATGCAACTTTTCTAATGAAAGATTGTACACATCCATAATAAAATCATCATCAAGGAGGACATATTCTCCTTCATTTTGATACTGGAGGTAGTGGAGACTAAGAGGTGACCTCGGGTGCTTGTAGCATAAGGTCGATGTCTTCATTTTATGGCTCATCCCCCAACTCCATGTTCATCACATCAATCGGATTCTCAATCTACTAAGTAAGCTCTTGATCATGCATATGTTCACCCTCTTCTTCAACTACTGGTTGTTCCAACTCGTCAACTTGTATGGGTGTTGTTTTCTCTATCATCGCACCTTTCCTTTATTCTTCATCCTATTTATGCCTCTTTTCCATTTCTCTCCTTCTCAGATCCTTCTCTTCCTTTCACTTCTTCTTTGTTTCCTGCAAATTTTGTTCTGCTTCCTCCAGCCTTTTCTTTTCTTTCTTCTTTTTCTGTGCCCTCTTTATTCACAGCTCCCTTTTTGCCTCCACTACCAAAGCTGATTTTTTTAGTGATAGGATCTTCTCTCATCTTGTATCTTTTCTTTGCCTCTGGGTTCTTAGCAATCTTCCTCTTCCCCTTGTCCTACATTGAATTTTTTGTTGTTGTTATTGTTGTTGTTGTTTCTTCCTGTGTTGCTACTTCCTATAGAGCAACCTTCCAAGTTGTGGCTATACTTAATGAATCGTGGAGCTTGGATTCATTGTAACATTACCTCCAAAGGTCCTCCTTGTACCAGTGGAATACCCCATAGATCCATGGAGAGTTTACCTTTGCATAGTGGTTCTAGCAAATAATGTGGGGATCATACGTATTACAGTCCTTGGTGCCACACTCGAAATTAAATATCTCCTTAGCTTAGGAATCTGCATCTTTCAAGATTTTAATATCATATAACCTGATTCGCATAGGGAAAATGGGACATAGTGCCTTCTTCTTCCTACATAGTCCCAACGATAACCCTGTGGAGTGGTGATATGAGACGTCTTGCATGACCAACTTGTCCATGGCATACCTTGGTAGAACATGTTGATGCTTCTCCCCGCCAAACACTTTGATGAAGGTGCAATTGAATGAGGCATATCAATTTGGAATGTTAAGTATCACCTCCATTCTTTCTTGGGACATGCAAGTTGGATCCTTGTCAAAGATTAGTTTGTACAATGATATGATTAAATGGTCAGTCAACCTTCCCATTACTTAGTAGCTGCAATTGGAAAGAAACTTGCGACTAATATTGACGACAATCTCTTTTGGTGTCCATGTCCAGCTCATGCCAGGAAACTACTCTTGGGCACATATTGCATATAGTAGGTATGAAAACATGTAGAATCTCACTTTCTCATCCTTGGGAAGATTCCTTGTGTTAGTCACATGGAATTTCAATTGACAAGGCAATAAGTATGACTAGTTGAATGGCCTTTCGTTACTCATTAATTGGTCCAATACAACTACCCAACCTTCAGGAAAGGTCTCGGTTCTCTCTTGATCATATATTCAATATGAAAATATGATGAGGAATTGGTAGGCCTTCCTAAGAGACTTTTTCTTGTAAACATGATTGGATTTCTCTCTGAACTTTGAGGACTCTTTCACCCAGTGCTTGACTATATCTCTTGTGTTCACCTAACTTTGGGTGGCATAGAAAAGTGTGTCCATGCCCCTCCTTGACTAAGGTAAATGATACATCTGATGATCGTTATCTTCCATGAAGGTGGCAAGCTTTATGCCATTGGCACTGCTCAATTCCATAGTCTATGGATTCATTTGTGAGATAATCTAGCTGATAATGTCTGCACATGGGAAGGTGGGTTACTTGCATGCAACCTTGTAAAAGTCTGACCACTGGATATTGATATAAACCTAATGGTCCTCTAAGTCTTCCTTCAATTCCTCTACAAAAGTATCCTTTATTTACTTCCATGTCAACATGGTGCTCTTCTTAATGAAGAACTAAGTGTCTTCATAAATTGTCAGGTTAAATGACACATGCTCAACTACTTCCCAAGTAATACCCTCAATAGTTTCCTTTGATGAAAATCTCCTGGAATCCACGTTAAATAGAAATTATAGAGAGATTATCACAAACTGTTGTACCTGGAGATAGAGAGGACACTCATGGCATGCAAATTTTAGCTTAAAACCAAAAGAAACTTCATGACTGTAACACCCTCCTCCCACATCTCCCCAAGCAGCCGATTAGCCGAGGTAAACATGCGATGAGTGGTCACTATGATATGATTTGACCTCCTAAGTCATGTTAAGGAAGTGGAATTGGTGGAAAAACACCATACAGACATTCAACATCGGATTCTGGACCCTCATGAACCAATCTAATATTTTATATAGCTTGCACTTCTGTCCCACTGAGCTTTTGGACAGCTCAATCCTTAGTCGCTCTCATTCTATAGGCCTGGCAGTGTCCAGAAACCTAGAGTTTCTCTCAGAGGCTTTCCTCCAAGCCTCGATAGACTCATTCAATTAGTGTTATGCTAGTGGACCCCATGATTTGAGCCACTTTTTCAGGCCTAGAGCCCGGGTCATTGCCCAGAATTGAACCATCTCTTCAGAAAACTAAAATAACATGGAAATTAGAGTACTAAAGGAAATACTTGTTTAAGACCTTGATTGGAACCCTAATAGCCATGACAAGCATTTCTTCAAACATATCATGAATATGTAATCTACATGTGTAAAGAATAGTTTTGAGCATAGGGGTCTCATACTTAGCTTAGATTCCGTAAGAACCATTGATGCCTAAACACATCAACTACCATTCCATCCATTAGGTCATCAATACATTGATCATTCAATTAGAAGTAAAAACATAATGAAATCCATACATAGCATTTGTCATAAAACCAATACATAACCAACATAATAGAAAAAAAAATACTCATGAAAGTACATCCATATAGACCACATATAATCCATGAAGATACTCATAGAAATACAAGGATAAGTAAACTTTCATTAATGATGCAAAATCTTAACCTGGGATGGGACTTCCACGTTCCACCCGACCATAAAATTCTTGAGCCAAATCTCTCTTCGACCATTCACCCTCATGCCATATTTCAAGCATGAATGTGGGATTTGATAGAACACATCAATCAAAACTCATCCAGGGCTTTAGAGGCCATCCACCTCAACCCATCAAACAATGATTCTACCTCACAGTTGGAAATCACAAAACCATCATCAGATTGGTCTCTGTCCAAGCCTTCTAGGGCTTCCAAAGCATTTGTTCCAAACAAGGCTTCCAAGACTAGTGATGAGCCTCATAAATGGGTAATTATATGGCCTCATTTTACCTCCTAACCTAGTCAAATCAACCATTTTCTTAGCTTATTGTATGATTTTATGATTGTATTCATGCTTATAGAGTGATTTGAGTTAGTTATGATGCCATGTGGTCTAACATGTGTTTAATGCAGATTATTGATGAATTTTGGGGTCAAAGTCAAAGATCCATTGGACAAATTGCAGCAATAACTCAAAGTGGACAAAGGAGAGGACTTATAAGAGGGAATCCTGCTCATTTATTTCTCCTCACTTCAAATTCCGCTTCATTTAGCTCGAAGTACAAGCAGCCAAACCATGCACTAGAAGGCAATCGTGCAAGTGAAGGATGACTGATGATTATCTCGAGTTTTGGGAGCCAAGCCTCCATAATTTTAAGGATGTTGTTGGTAGCTCCATTTGTATAAGTAGAGAGGCCTAGGGCCTAACTAGGGCCAGATTTTTGTTGGATTTTTCCTTATGTAAACTTTGCTCAACTTCGAGCTTATTATTTTGTGATAGTTTCATGTAATCTTGTTATTGTAGTGGAAATAAAGATGGAATCCTTTTTGAGTTAGCACTGAGTTACCTTAGAGGGCTGAAGCTCTTGGGTTAGGGCCCAATCCAAGTAGCCAAGATCCTCTTTACTTGTATTTGTATGTTTTATTTCAGTTTGTAGATTAGGTTGTTGTTAGATGTATTTCTTTTATGGTTAAGAATAGGTTGCTTTTGATGATTCAATAGTTTGCTTCCATTTGTGCTTTATATAGCAGGTTAAGCAGTGATAAAGAGAATATTCAAAAGGCTAGAAAGAGTGCCTTAGCTTCTCTTCCCCCCTTTGGGACCATGATTTGAGGCAAAGACCCTCTTGCTGCCCCAAAAACACAGATTTTCTTCATTCATAGGATTTCTAGTGTTCACAGGTTTTTAGTAGGTTAATAGTCTAGTTCTGTTTTGCTTCAAATATTCTTCATCATGCTTACTTCTTTATTTTCAATAGTCTTCTTTCATGCTTTCCTTTCTTTTAGTATTTATCAGCATTTGCTATCATAGATCATAGTTTAGACTATTTTGATGAAAAACTATGTTTTCCTAGATGCACTTATTCCATCACTTGCTTGATCTTATTGGTTAACTGACAGTTTTTTATGCAATAGATCTATTCTAGTAGCAAGCCAACATATCAGCCATCCCATCCTCCATCTGATCCATGCCCTACAGGTCACCCAAGTCTCCCCTCAATTCTTCCTTAGTTTCATGCATTTTCCATAAAAGTTCTTCCTCTCTCCTTGAGCAAATCCAATCATCTTTCTCTCTCCTGATGATTCTTGGTAGACCTTAGGTGCCCTAACACCTCATTCCAAACTTCATCCACATATTCCACCCACTCTTACACCCTCAAAACAATGAAAACTTCTCTGGGCCTTCTCCTGTAGGCCTCTTGTAGAACATTGTTTTTCCCCCTGTAGATTTCATGTGTCCTCCTGTAGATTTTCTTGTAGGCTTTCTTTTGAAGGCCAAGTGTGGGAAAAGCCTCCAAAAGGCCACCTAAGACCTCCTAGGACCCATCCACATCATCTTACATCCTCTCAAGTCCCAAAACCACCCTCCAATGCCACCTATTCGCTGCCACATCCACAAATAATAAATTCCATGCATGTCAAATTCACATAAAAATCCGAAAAGATGTTTTTTGCTCATTTACTTCTAGAATTAGCTTAGTTATATGTTGTTTAATTCCTTGAGTAGGCAATGGCATTCTTTTCATGGGTTTCAAGTTCTTTTTTCAAAAGTTGGTTTAGTTGGTTAATTTGAGTTTACTAGTTTTGCTTTACATTTTGGTCTTTCTCCTTTCTACAGTTAGAGTAGCATCTGTAGAGTAGTCTTTCTATCCTTTCATCACATATAGAGATTCCTTTGGAATCCATAGAAGTTTGCTTAAGCTCCTAGTGATCTTGCATCGGTTGACCAAGTGACAACTTGCAGTAAGAACTAGTACTTGTGCATATAGTACCATCGTTTCCAAGTTGGTTACAAATTATCGAGTTGATAAGAGTAAAGTAGTCAGCCCAAGAGTTGCAACATTATTGCTGCAATAATGGTGCTCACCACTTTTTGGCGTCGTTTCCAGGGAAGCGTCAGAATATTTTGTAGTTGTTGCTTTCTTCTATTTTCTATTGCAACATTCTGCTTATAGTTTATTTCAGCAAAAGTAGACTAGTCATTTATCTTCTTTCAAGTTATACATTTCCTTCCTTTCCTCTTCAATTCTACAGATTTCATTTCAATAAAAGTAGACTAGTCATTCATTTTCCTTCAGTTCTGCATTTCCTTTCTTTCCTCTCCAATTTTGAAAGTTTCATTTCAGCAAGTTCATTTTAGCTAGTTGCAACTTGTTTTGTTCAATCAATTTTAGTTTTGCAGGTACTATCAGTGTGGGGAAAAAAGAAAAAAAAACCAACCAAAAATATTTCCTTTCATTCCTCGTAGGAATAGAGATAACTCAAGAAAACAATTTCCCAACACCCCCACTGCTTCACACAGCCAACCTTCTCTCTTCTTCGGTGGATGCGATCAAGAAGAACCCTTAGGTGAATAGCTAGACATATCTGAAGAACCTATAGGGGAAGAAGAAGAAGAAAACATTCCTTTGGAGCCAATGGCTGAACAAAGAAATGCTAGGGGGAATGGAGAAAGAATAGAGGGTACCTTTGCCATTTGGGAGACCAATGAGAACACCAAAATGAAGAATATAAGCCCTTCCACCCTACCTCATTTCCATGGTTTGACTACAGAAGATCCTGACACCTTTTTGTTTGATTTTGTTGTTATCTGTCGAAACTATGACTATGCAGAAGATGAGAAAAAGTTGAAATTGTTCCCTTCTACTCTCAAGGATGCAACATTGCGCTGGTTCATGGGATTACCTGGCAATATCATCACGACTTGGGCTTAGATGCAGCAAGCCTTTAACAACAAGTATCGAGACTATTGTAGGTCAAAAGATACTAAAGAAAATTTTTTTCTGAATGACTATAGGTAGTGATGAGTCCCTGGAAGACTATGAGGAGAGGTTCCAACTCAGTTACAAAAGGGTTGGGTGTACACTTGACCCTATGTCTCTGAAGCTGATCCTGCTTAGGGGAATTCAAGAAGATCTTTTACATACCCTCCATCTACTGGCTGGGGGAGACATCTACCAACGGTCCTATGAGAACATCAAGACTGTTTTTTGAAACCATTCTAGAGAAGCCAAAAAGAAAGGTAGGGGGAGTCAACCCATAGCTAGTACCTATTCCTCTAACTTATCCATTAAAGGAGAAATTGGAAATATGCTGGAAGACTTCAAGAGTGAGATGCTGCAGACTCTTGCCATGCAAATGGATACCCTACATATCAAAAGGAAACAAGAGGAAGCAGAGAGGGCTTTGGCCATTTTTTGCCCTAGATGCACTAAGAGGCATCCTAGGAACAAATGTCTATTGAACTCTATAGAGGTTTTTTCAGTCTGTGAAGAAAAGCATTCTACAGATAAGTGCCCTTCCTTACCTGGAATTAAAGATGTATATCAAGGGGCTGAGGGAGTCACTTAACAGCTCTATTACATAAACCAAAGGAGGCCACTTGGACCTAGACCATACCAGCAGGGGATGCAAGGGACATCTCAGGCATACTACAACCCCATCCAAGTCACTTCCATACCTTCTTGGGGGCCTCTTGCTCATCTTTCCTAGTCCACACCTCCTCCTTGGTCCTTCACATCTCAATATCATGCCCAACCAACCACCCATTCATTTCAGTCTTATGCTTAGCCACAACCTTAGTGGAATGCACCTCATCAGGGGTGAAGGCCCCAATACAACTCTCTTCCTGCTCTTTTGCCTCCACCACCTACCCAACCATAAGCGTTACCTCCTACTCCACCAAAGCAACCCCAAATGCCTACCCAGCCAAATCTGAACCCGAACAACAGACAGGCTCAGCCAGTGTATAATGGGGAACCATCATGCCTGACTTATGCTATGGAGATTCAGAAAATTAACTTGCAATATGGGAATGTTCTCCTAGATAGCCAACCTCCACCCAAGGAGGTTGAGGAAGATAAAGAGGAAAGTGAACCTAAAGCAATTCCACCCTTTCTTGAGAGACTATCCATGAAAGTCTAGCCTACCCCAGAAGAAACTGAACTCCCAGGAGAATTGAAACATTTATGTGTGAAGATACCACTTCTCCAAGCCATAAAAGATGTGCCTATCTACAATAGGTTGATCAAAGAGAAGTGCTTGAGGCATCCAGGAAAGCGCAAGAGAGATGCCCCAACCATCAATGTCATAGGGAAACTATCCAACCTAATGTTAGGGTAGGTAATCTGTCCAAAATATATGGACCCTGGAAGTCTAGTAGTTGATGTCCACATCAATGGCACTATGATCCCACACACCTTGATTGATCCAGGATCTGTGATTAATGTGATGACAAAGGACACAATGCTCAAACTCAACCTCTAGGGCTCCTTGAGGAAGACCATGACCATGCTACAGCTAGCAGACTGCTCCACCATGACCCTTGAGGGGACTGTGGAAGATGTGATGGTCTCCATTGATTCATGGGAGTACCCTGCTGATTTCTTAGTTCTCCAGCCAAAGGCAAATCTCACTGGGTATCCTCTCATTCTAGGAAGGCCCTGGTTGGCTATTGTCGATGCCTACATCAATTGTCGAGCTAAGAAAATGACCATAAAGAACGGGCATATGTCCAAGCAGTTAATTCTATATCCTCCTGCCCAACCCTTGTTAAAACATGATCTACCTCTCTAGTTGGAGGAGGAAGATGAGGATGAAGTCTATTCTGTACCGCTTTATGCATTAAAAATCACCATGGGGGGAAACCGCAAGATGAGGATGATATGATTGAAAATCTGATTCAGAATCCACCTCCCAGCTTGTCACCCTTAGAGGACATAGTAAGAGAAACCCAAAACAACCCCTCAACTAATCTCTGTGTGACCGACTCCACTTCTCTCTGTGTTAAGGATATAGAGGTCGGCCCAGAAAAAACCTTGAAAATCAATCCAACCCTATCCACTTCCCAAGAGAAGGAACTGTGTATCCTGCTGAGAAAACACCTAGATGCCTTCGCCTAGAGTTATAAGGAGATGAAGGGAGTACACCCTTCAGTATGTACTATTGGCTTATAGGGGCTTGACCCAGGTTCAAAAGAATTATTTAGCCAAATAAACCCCGCAGCTACTGGCCCTTTCGGCAACAGCCCACGAAGTGCGAACTGAGGTCTCACCCGAGTTAGTAGAGGAGGGTGTTGGAACTAGGTTTCTGCACCCTGGGGATGTCTTGGATGTGGTTTAGGGCTCGTGCATAGTTCTACAGCCTCACGCTACGCTAGGTCCGCGTAGATCGGAATACCCTTATCGCACTTATTACAGATGGAATCACTTATTACTGGTTTGATCTAGCTAAACAGTCTTTAAGCAAACATTTATTACTTTTGGTTACTTTGCACATCAAGATTAACCTAGTTCACATGTATTCAACTGTAGCAATTGCAAAAATCATAATAGTTCATTTATCATAAAAGAGTAAAGCCACAATCAACACAGAATTTGGAAGAAACTTATCTTTATTATCAATCTTCAACAATACATCCAGATCCACCATGCGCACACAGCTGCAGGGGTCTTCACACACAGCCACAGACTTTCCAAGCCTCTGTGCACATAGCTACAAAGACTCTACCTTCTACCCTACTCCCTTATCTTGGACTTACAAACACTTTCAAGCTATTTCCTTTCAGAACCCATTACATTCCATCTTCCAAAAGAACTACTTTCCCTCATAAAGCCTCGCTCTATTTATACTTTCCCTTAGCCTGCAAGTCGACTCTATTACTATTTCTTTACATTATTTTTGGGCAGACTACCCCTTGACTCAACCTACTATAGTTCGCACTCTGCGCTTTCCGCAGATTCTTTTACCCTAATATTACCCAAAATTCTGGGCTTCGCAACCCATATTCGTTCCACGGGGCTTGCGCTACCCAACAATCCCCCAACACAATCATCGTGACTTGTCCCAAGTCACTTACTAGCATGGCTAGACACTGAGTCTTGGCTTCATGGTTCACCTTTTGTTGAGTGGCACTCATCATCCGAAAGCTCCTACTTTGTCTCTTGCAATGCTTTTCTGGCTTCCGTGTTTAAACCCTGTCTCGTAACTGATGATGCTCATTCTGATTCACTCAATTAACATAGAACACCCCCTCCGAGGATTTTAGCATGAGTGTGGGAGCTGCATATAGGACCTCCTGGTACCATCGTAGCCCTTTCCGACCGATGTATCTTCTCTTCGCACCATCCGCTGCAACCTATGTTGCAATTTTGCAAGACCCTGGCTACTGTCTGTCGGGTCCCACTTGTCGAGAACCATCAAAGGCAACTTATTGACTTCATCTCCACCCATGGTCGCCATCTGTCCATCCTTTTGTTGTTCTGTTGTAACGCACCATCCTACCCCTAGGCGGGGCGACGATATCTGAACCAATTCTACTTTGCATTCCCTGTTTTTCGGTACATCCCCTGCTAGTAATACTGCAGCCTGCGGGATACCCGCAGCTGGAAATACCAGACTCATTAGCGATTCCTGCCCCCTTTTTGCCAAATTATGGCCTTCGGGTGCTTGCTGGGTGCAAATGTGCTGAAAAAACTCAATCTATATTTCAAAGCGTAGGTTCCCCAACAGATTCTCCATGGTGATTTATAAGCCATGCGAACTTCAAATGCCCGGATTGCTACTCATTCCATCTTGTGTAACCCTCCCGTGTGAAATATGTGGTTGATTATTTCATATTTGGTTCGTACTATGGCTCTTAATTTCCCACCGTCCGCTCCCTTTTTCCATAATGTAGCCATCTTGTCAGGAACAGTGGTATTAATGGTCATCATACCTTGGAGCGGTGCACCCACGTGGCTCTGTCCGCGGAACCATGCCCCTGATTGTTGGCCAACTATACATGTACCCTAATACTGATGCATCTTTTCCCCAGACTGCTTTATCATCCCTCACTCTCTTTCAGCTGGTCAGAGGGGTGAGACTCTCCATGGAACAGTTAGTCAGGCAGTCGGCCTACCCGTATAGAGCTTCAGGCACTTGCCATTCACTCTTCTCGAGAAGGGGTCTCTATTGAGCTGAGCATATCAACTGCGCCCCCATCAGTTACTTCCTTAATGACATAAGGTCCCAACCAATGCATACAGAGTTTACCTAGGAATTTTTTGAACTTACTGTCATATAATTATATGAGATCATCCTTCTTGGACGTGCGCACCTTGATATGGCGATCATGCAATGCTTTCTTGTGTTGTTTTTTTACCTGCTGATGAAATCCCGCCAGAAATCATTCTTCGTCCAGTTCGTTGAGTTATGCGAGCCTTTCCTCCAAATCCCCATGATCTTCCATTCTTGTAGCTGCCGCAATTCGTAGGCTAGGCACGATATATTGCATAGGCATCATGGCCTCCTTACCATAAACTAGTCGAAATGGTGTCTGGCCTATCAACTTTTTTCACGTGGTTTGATATGCCCATAGCACAGTAGGGATGTGAAAGTTCCAATCGTTCTATTGCACATTGCAGATCTTAGTCAATGCGGTTTCCAAAATTTTGTTGAATGCCTCAATAGTCCCATTTTCTTGCGGATGGTATGGCGTGCTCTGTTGGTGATATATTTGGAATTCCTCAGTGAGCACGTTGATGGTTTCGTTCAAAAAATGCATTCCTTGATCACTCATGAGAATCTTAGGACACCCAAACCTAGTCAACACATTCTTGAACAAGAACTTTGTCATTGTCGCGGCTGTGAAATCCTTAACTAGCTGTGCTTCTACCCATCGGGTCAAGTATTCAGTCGTAGTAGTAATATAGCGCGTGCCCATCTTCCCTTGTGGTTCAATGGGTCTGACAAAGTCGATCAACCATTTCTCAAATGGCTGTAGTGTTACCTGTGGCTAAAGTGGCATTTCATCTCTTTGTGACGGCTTACCTATTTGTTGGCATACATCGCAGGCCCAATAGTATGCTTTTGAATCTTGATGTAAGGTGGGCCACCATAATCCAGTGCGAAGAACCTTCTGGGTTGTATCATGGCCTACATAATGTTTACCAACAGCCCCTCCATGTGCTTCAGCAAGGATCTATTCTCGCTCAAACTCTGGTAGATATTGGCGTAATATCTCATCATGCCCCATCTTGTAGAGATGGCCGGAAATCATAGTGAAATCTGATGCTCGTGTCACCAATTCCTTTCTTTTTTTGCACAGAATACCCCTACAACGCAGTGCCAATGGTCAAAAAATAGATTATATCTTCAAAGTGGCCATTCCCAATGCGCACTGCATAGAACTGGTCGGTCAGGAGTCCTTCTTCTAGATTCATGGGTTCCTCGCTTGTCTCAATCTAGGATAAGTGGTCTAGACCCAGATTCAGACGTCTTGGCTTTACAACAACCTCAAAATCATATTCCTGAAACAATAGCAACCATCGAGAGATGCGTCCCCCCACCACAGGATTATTCACTAGGTATTTTAGCACAGAGTGATAAGTATACATCTTAAAATGTCCTCCAAGAAAATAGTGACGATAATTCTAGAGTGCGTACACCATCGCCAATCCCTCTCGTTCAGTAGTAGAGTAATGTTTCTCAGCTTTTGACAACCTTCGTCTTACAAAGGCAATCGGGTGGTCAACTCCCTTTGTGCCTTTCTGACTAAGTACTGCTCCTAATGCAATACACGATGTGTTGACATGCACATGGAACTCCACGTCCCATTTTGGAAATATCAAGATAGGGGCAGATGCCATTTTTTCCTTCAGCAATTACAGGCTTTTGTTACATTCCTTGTTCCAACAATACGTGGCATCCTTTTTTAACAATTGTTCCATTAGAGCCGTGATCTGGGCGTAAACTTCTATGAACTTCTGATAGTACCCCATGTGTCCCAGCATAGCACGGATCTATTTGACATTGTGCGGTGCTTGTAGACCTAATATGACAACAATCTTTGCCGGATTCACCATCAAGCCTTGCCTACAAACTACGTGACCCAGCAAGTTCCCAAAAGGAACAAGGAATGTACACTTCTTTAGATTGAGCACAATCTGGTGTCAATGACAAGTATCCAGCATTAATCATAAGCTCTCAGTATATTTCTTAACCAAGCCAAAAATGGTCCAATCATCAAGATAGACTTCCAAGAATTTATGTATAAATTCTTTGAATGCAGCTACCACAATGTGGGAAAATATTGCCGATGAATTCTTCAACCCAAATGGCATCACCGTATATTGAAAGCAACCCCATTCCATAGAAAATTTTTTCTTTCTTCAATCCTCTGACGCGATATTGATCTGATGGTATCTAGAGAATCCATCTGTAAAGGAATACGCTTCCTTCCCACCCACATTTTCTAAGACTTCATCAGTAAAAGGTGTGGGAAATGGATCGTTAACACAAGCATCATTGAATTTCCGTAGATCCATGTAGATGCAGATATCACCCTTCTATTTCTTCTCCTGTACCACCATCGGACTTACCTAATCGGACTCCTCGACTGGTTCAATGATCCTGGCTGCCAGCATCTTGTCTAGTTCTTCTCATACTTTTGCTTTGTATTTTGGATTCAATCAGTAAGGTTGTTGTTTTACTGGTTTCACATCAAGCTTCAAGGTTATCTTCATCATTCCTAATTCACCCTTAATCCCTTTCAGCTCTGTAATCTTAGTAGGGAAGAGGTCTTGATACTCCCTGAGTAGCTCGATGACCTTTTCCACAGTAGCGTCATCCTAGTAATCCCCAAATGTAGCATACTTCAGTTCTTCCTCTATTCTGATATTCACTTGCTTCGTTTTTAATGGCACTGCGACATCTGGATCTTCTATTTCAAGGCCATGCACTTCTTCACTTCCTTTGGATTCTATTACATTGATGTTGCGCGGATCATCCTTTTCCCCTTTTGCTTTTACATTGTAACATTCCAAGGCTCGGCTCAGTTGTCACGACTAGTCTAGTTGCATGACTTCTTCCGATTCAAGCAGCAATGTGAAAGTTGTGGTCTTTACTAGTGTTAACGCATCGTCCACTGTATCCATCCATTGATCCTCAAAAAGAAATGTTGACAGAAACCTTTCGCGCAAGATATCCCACTCACCTGTGCCATGCCGGAGCTCTGTTTCAGTATTTCAATTCTTTGGGATGACATCTAAGGTGTGATAAAATAGGTGCACCCATTCTGGTTGTGGCTCTTCACCATAGGCTCTGGTCAATTTTCTCAAATGTATGTGTGGATTTTCTCGTCCATCATATTTCTCCATTAATTGGAGTGCTGGCTTCCCAAATCGTATCTACATCATGCACTTACAGCTTCACCAATCTGCGAAAGTACCTTCATGGGTACCCCACCATCCTGTCGATGTCGTGCGTAATTCCCATTTGACGGCATCAAATTACTGGTACTCTGGTACTGAGCTCTCAAATTTGTCCAGGAATTCATTTACTATTGTGAGCCCGTCATACACTGGCAGCTCGCGGTCCTGAGCTTTAACACAGTACACAGATTTTGTCAGCGTATTGTAGCTTAAAGTAGTTGCCCCATTCATTTTGTTCCACCATTGCTCGTCTTCTTCCTCTGAATCATCGGTGTATGGTTCCATGTAACCCTATGAAATTCTTCGTTCCTCCATTACCTTACCCTTTATTGGTCTTTGTGTAGCAATTTGGTAGATGCAATCCAATGCTTCGTCCTGCTCGTCATCACGCACAAATTCCGTGTAGCGGGGTCCCTCAGTTGGATCTAGCGGAACCACTACGTGGCGCGACTTTTTCTCAAATATCA
Organism: Pinus taeda; assembly: GCA_000404065.3. Classification (NCBI taxonomy): domain Eukaryota; kingdom Viridiplantae; phylum Streptophyta; class Pinopsida; order Pinales; family Pinaceae; genus Pinus; species Pinus taeda. Next base: position 219,247 of record APFE031757215.1, on the reverse strand, counting down.
TCTTCTTGTGCTTGAAAGTAGTAATCCCATTCATGTCAATGGCCCGGTCTATTCCCAACAACGCGGGATACAGGATTTTTTTGTCCACTATCTCAATAACTTCAAAGTCCATTTTAGTGTTTGCACCATCCAAGTCTATGGTGATTCCTTGCAGCCTACCCATGGGCAAGATCTTCTGTTGATTTTCCATCGGTAATTGGATCGAAGACCATTGGAGTGGGGGCTTGCCAATACGCTCCCATGTCTACTTGGGCAAGATGTTTGCATCCGAACCGAGGTCCAGAATTACCTGATCCATCTCATAGTCACTAATATGCATTGTTAACCACATTTCTTGTCCGGTCCTTGATGTATGGCTCCCCGTTTTGTGGACTATGTGAGGTTCTCCCCATCCTGCGTATTTGTTAATTTCCTCCTGCAATCCTTTCACTACCCTATTATCGTGAAGTAACTTCATGCAAATTTCTATGAAAGTTGTTAACATTGAGGGATCTTTATACGGCTCAGATTGATCTCCTTCTAAGATTGCACCTCTCCTTAGTGCCATATTTACTTTTATTTCTTCATCGCGTGGTTCAACACTTATCATCTGGACATTTTGTGTCATCATAGGAGGTGTTGTCCTTTTTTCGTGAATCTGTGCTAGCAGCATAGGGCAATCTAGTAGTTCATGGTCGAATTGTTAGCAATAGGGACATGATACTCAAGTTGGATTTGTAGAATCTCACACGTAATGTCCTGGTCCTCCACAACTGTAACAAATTAGCTATCCTCGACCCCTCCCTGGTCCCATTCTGCCCCCTCCTCGACCCCGTCCTTGGAATCCACCGCGGACAAACGTTGCATCTGGATTTTGACCTCGTCTGATCCAGGTGGGTATTGGTGGCCACCCACTAATTCCACGTGGATCCCCTCTAGTTCTTCTTTCAGTTCTTTTAGTCTCCTTAATTATAGCACAGTTTACTGTTTTTAGCAATTTTTTGGGTCCTAAACTTCCGGAGCCGTTTTGAGGCCCTAAACGACTTTTTTTGGGAAATCTACCGCAAGCAATTTTTTTGTCTAAAAATTGTCTTTTCCGTCGTAGTCCTTGGAGATATCTTTCCAACGGGCTATCATGCACGTCAAACGGAGATAAGACGACCAATTCGCGACCCCAGGAAGTTGATGTACCAACTTTCCCAAAAACGGGGCCCACAATTTGGCGTTTCATCTTCCAGGGTTAGGTTTTGGAATGTGAAGGGTTTTTCAATTGTTTCTCAATAATAAATAGACCTTCGAGCTTCATTGTAACACAGTTCAGAGGCATGTAGCCACACATCTCTTCTCAGAGATAAGCTACCATCGCCCTAGCTGGTTTATTTCTATTTCCGGTTGTAAGCATATTTCAGTATTTTCCATTAATGAAATGAAGTGTTATTTCGGCTGCATCTCTTTATTTATGGTTATCGCATCTCTGTATTTATGGTTATCTCTGTAATCTATTGCGTTCCTATTTAAATCCGGATCAGTGGTATCAGAGCGGTCTGCTTTTTCTCGTTTTTTTCTTTGCATGTCCCCGACGAGGTCAGGATATAAGGAGTTAGGGCTTGAACTGGTCGAACCTTTGCAAGACCAGCCTCGAAAATCCCGACGGCCTCCCATGGCGGACGAGAAGAAAGATGAGGGGGCAGGAGATCCTATCAAAATCTTGCTCGAAGAAGCCCTCGAGCGGCAACGGAACGCGATGATGGACAGCTTTGTGCAGATTCTTCAGCGGCTACCTAGAGGTGACGCATCGGCTTCCAGCAGCGACTCTGGAAACCCCACGCCCTTTAAGGTACAAGTTAATTTTGAAATCCCCATCTTCGAGGGTAAAATAGACGCAGATGCCGTAGATAAATGGTTAAATCTGCTAGATGGGTATTTCTCTGTTCATGAATTTTCAAGTCGGGAAAAGATTGTTTCGCTCTTCTCAAAGCAGCCCCCCACGTCAAGGACTGGTGGGAAACCTACTGCGAGCAGAAGGATGAAAGCACAGGCTCACTATTTTCGTCCGCACCCACTTGGAATGACTTCCGGGATGCCATCAAGGAGTAGTACTACCCTGTCAAAAGCTATGAGGACAAATACATCAAATGGACCACACTGCGGCAGGGACGAGATCATGATGTGCCAGAGTTCACAAACATTTTTCATACCCTTCACACACAGCTGGGTATCAAAGATTTTGAGTTGCATCAGGTATTCAAATACCGTGGCTGCCTACAAAGATACATCCAGCAAGAGATGGATTTCTTGAACATCTCCTCAGTCGGCACAACATATCGATACGGTGTCAAAATCGAGCAAAAATTCAAACAAAAGAAGCAAGACTTTGGATCTTCTAATCCGAAGCCCAAAGGACAAAGCCAAGGTAGGGTGACCCAAGACAACCCGTCGAAGCCACAAGAAAAGAACAACACCACAAAGCCGAAGTAGGACACAGGAAAGTGGTGTGAGTTCCACAAAAGTCCCACTCATAACACAAGTGAGTGTCAGACCAAGCAGTCACTGGTGGCCGAGTTGAAGGCTTCCGAATCAGATACATGTTCCGACCCTGCCAGAACCCGACAAGGGGAAGGGCAAAGGGAAGCAGATCATTGATACGGATCCCAGTGCCACTGTTGCCACTGCCAAGATCCAGAAGAATGAGCCCGAAGAGCCAGAGGAGGGGGAACGTCTTTTCCACTCACAGATGTGGGTGAAGGGTTCGCCACTGTGATTCATTGTCGACAGTGGCAGCCAAAAGAACCTGATTTCAGCAGAGGTCGTGAAGCGGTTGGGCCTACCGACTAC